>WAAG01082884.1:2210-34970 GCA_013390105.1 Tichodroma muraria
GGGTTGTCTTTCTCACACCAACACCTGCATCTGGTTCAGGGCAGAGAACAGGTGGGGCTGGAGGAGCAGAGCTGCCTAAGCAAACATTCCATAGGAAGAAACCTCTCTCAAGTTGGGCCCTAAATTCTAAATACATTTCTTCTTGCAAAGAACTGAACCCAATGCCCGTGCAGTAGTAAACTGCTTCCTAAACTTGGTCCCCTTTGTCTCAGAGCTTCTCAAGGGAGAATGGCTTTCAGAGATGGACTGATGAATTTTCACCTATGTCAAAATGCATCCTTCCTGTAAACATTTTATTCTAGTGAATTTTAATGTGAATATAGAAATATGTTTTTTTCTCTTCTCCTTTTGTCAAAATCCTATTTAATGTGGGCTTTTGGTGGAAATAAAAACTATTTAGTTATTAACTAGAAATGTCAAAGGAAGAAAATCACAAAGTGTTGAAAAAACTGGGTCAGCTTTGGACCTTTAGGAATAAAAACAGGATTTGAAGTTCTGAAGTGCTGTCACAAGGTTTTGCAGCCATTTTTGCTCTTCAGAAAATTCTTAATACCCTCCTCTTATCACTTGCTACAGTTTTTTCAGCTCCATTATGAAAGCTCATGGAGGCCAAGGGATGAGTGATTTCGCAAGAAGGTCGTCCATCAACTTGTTCTTCACTCTCTGTAATTAAGCTAAGAGCACAGTGGGAGGCTCATCTTCATACTCTGACCTTCCAGCAAGAAGGGAGGTTATGAAATAGCAAAGCAAAGTTTCTTCCCCAGTGTAATCAAATCTCTGAGGTGAGGTTTATGTACCTGCAGCTTCTTACCAGGACAGAAGACAGAGCACTAAACTGGAAGATTCTTGTCCTTGTATTAGGATGAATACATAAAAAGTCACCTTTTGTCAGACAGATACATTTCAGTGACGTTTTTTATTTAGGAGTTTGCTGTCTCTCATTAGCAAAACCCATTAGTTGGGCAAGAAGGTTTCTCGAAGATGGAGTGGGGAGGTAATGGGGAGCTTCAGAGAATGGGACTAAACCCAGGTTATAAAAGACCAACAAATAGGTAAAGAGCATATTAATGAAGTGCATGGACAAGACTGAGCAGGAGAAAATGGGTATGCAGCTAAAGCTGTCAACAGTGAATAGAAACTGAGAGAGTAAAACCTATATAGAAAATAACAAATGGAGAGCCTTCTATAAACATCCAACCAATATGTGTGGAAAAAGCAATTCAAGAAACACAGGCAGGTTATTAGATAAGACACAGTGGTGGCAGTGGGAAGCAAGTGAAGCAGAAGAAATGCAGAGTAACAGATTTAGAATATCAAGGTTAGATATAACTCCATAATTACAGTGCAGATGGGGTTGCTCTGACTAAGTTGGTTTCTGGTTTACCCATCTTCCATAGTGAATTAAATTATACTTCTTAAACATTTTCACATCTAAGGGCATATTATATGGTCCTTCCTTGAATTGTGTGCACTGAACCACACAGTGCATTGTCCTTCAGGATTTTCAAAGTAATCAGAATCAAATCCTTATGACTAGAACCTAATGATGACAAGTTTCTGAAGGAGTAAAAAAGCAGATACTGCTGGGGTGGCAACCACATGACTCAGTAGATACAAGAGAAATCCTTTTCTCCCATCAGAGTGGATGTTTGCTAGGCTGATGAATCTCCTTGTGCACTGTGTGTTCTCTGGCTCTGTGTTTCAGCTGTGTCTGGGGTCCCTGACCCTCATCTTACTCATGCTGCAGTGATGTACAGGAGCCTCGCTCTCTCTTACTGTGTCTGCATTCTGAAATGTAGTTGTCTGATGTTTGACTCTTTTATGCTTTGCAGAGACGGAAATCTACTGCTAACAATTACCTTTCCTTGTTAAGATTTAGGGATACTGAGCTGTGGAGGATTTTTGTACAAGGTTATTTTTTGTGAGGTTATAACACACTTTAATAGGTTGCAATTGTTTTAACCAGAGGCTGTAAATATTAGAGAGAATTACATAAGCTGTAACTTTTGCAGGTTGTTAAACAAAATTATAGGAGGAAGAGGGTGTAGGAGAATGCCTCCATGGGAGATGCATATTCTGGGTAAACAGCCTAATGGGAGGACAGGGCTAGGATGTGTGGGTTGTTTCCTCAGCTGTGGTGTCGGGCCTGCTGGGTGACCCTGTCAAATGTGTTCCCAACTTTGTGCCTTGGTTTCCTTATCTGTGCAGCTATAACAGCTTCACTTGCCCTGCAGCTCCTCTCTGGGGCTGGAACACCCTGTCCTGCTGCTCCCCAGGCACCTCACATCAAGGTTATGGGGCCTTGAGGTGCTGTCTCCTGCTGGTGTTTTCTTTACCCAACAGGTGTTGGTGAGGAAAGGTATCTGGAAATTGGATTTTTTTTTTTTTAAGACAAATGATGCTAGATGTGTCCCAGTTTTGCAAATTGGCTAGACAACAGTCACTACTTATTTTTAGTTAAAGGTCTGGATCTGCAACTTAGGTGCCAACATACATAGACAAACACCTATGAGGATTTCAAAACTCAACCTATATTTGCAAACAGTCCCAGAAGCTTTCTCCATCAGTTTCCAGTTCCCTACCCATTGATTAAGTCCAGTTCATGAATTCAGTTTTGTTTAAGAAATTGATACAAATTTGGCAGCGGTGTTTTCTTTTTGGATAGTAATAATTAAATATATGCATCCTTAGCACCTAACATTCATTTTAAAAATCGGGCCCAAATAAAACAGATTTCTGATGCAATGCTTAGGGGAAGAAACTGAGGGGGCAGAACTGAAAACAAAGTCTTCTGAGGCCATAAAGCGTAACAAAAGGAATTGTACAAAATACACATTTAGCATTTTTGTTCTGAAATATTTTATTGAAAAAACGTCAAGAAAGCAGATAGTAGATAGATTCCAGAACCCGGTGTCTTCCTTCCCATTATTTTTCTACCCTTTTTTTGCCTTTTTATTTGGAAGAAAAAGCCATGTCCTGTATATAAATATCTGAAACCATTTTTATAACAAGAGTGGACAGATTGATAGAAGGTGCATTCCTTGGAGAATATGTGACTGGTTTTCCCTTGCAGCTGTTAGCAATATTTGTCACTCAGATGATAAAGCTGTTCACTGGTGGTTGGTTGAGAATACTTGACACTATTTTAATAAACATTGCATATTTCCCCTGTGTTGAAGTGGACTGCTTTTATCTGATGGGAGAGGTATTTGTTCCAGGCACAGGAAGGGCCCCTGACAGTGGGGCCAATGTGCCACTTAGAGTAATATAGTGATGGACCACTGAGCCAGTCTGATCCACTTTGAAACACATATTTCTCCAAGGATTGGCTGCTTATTCGTATTGATGAAGTATAAACAAAATACAAATGAAAAAAAAAGTGAAAAAATTATCATACTAGTTTTATCTTTAGATTTCTCATAGGATTTCAAAAGGAAAAAAAAGGTAACAAAAGCAAAAAATAAACCTGAAAATTGGCATGGCTTTATTGCCAAGTGGAATATTAATAAAAGGTGATGAATAGTATTGAAATCAAGTCTTCATCTTTACATCTAACCTCTGGAAATGGCATGTCCTTTATTCTGTGTATTACGCTTGCTGTGCAGATTAATTAATAAATCTAAACCCATATGTTTCTGTAGCCTCTGTCTAGGAACCAGGCTGACTGAAAAAAAGAGATGAGTTTTCAGTCTAATACAGACATAAAACCCTGCTTTCTATTTCTGTGGCAACGGAGATTCATGTTGAATTAAAGTGACCAAGTAAACATAGTTTGAGCAAGGAATTTAGCCTAATCTGTGGTATTTACTTGGCATGAGGGAATAGCTGATATCCTGATGACATAAGCAGGGCAAAGCCAGCAATCTGAGCTCTATTTTACCCGTGTAATAACACATACCATTAAATTTGGTGGCTTTACTTGGGATTTAGTGTAGAATGAGATTGTAAATCTTCTAAAGAAGTGCAAATAGACACAATGTTTTATCTGGAGCCTACAGAGCTAAACCTGTTCTAGGGAACATCAAGATCTACAGTCCTCAGTACAGATGAGGAGAAATAAATAAATGATGGGAGGTTGAATGTAGAAAGGAACAGGACTGGAATACTTCAGTGAAAAGAGGACAAGTTGGGAAAGAAGCCCCTTGGGACATGCAGGGTGAGAGGGGATTTTTGCTGCGAGTTGGGGCTTTGATAGCAGCTTCTCAGCAGCTCCATGGTGTGTGCTCTGTATTGTGCACAGGCCATGGAGGAGAGCAGCGTTTGAATATCTGGTTCCAAATTTGATGTGCTGTGTCTTCCCTCCTCGGAGCAGTGCATGAAGCTCGTCTGCTTGCTGCAGCCTCCGCAGTGGTGCTTTGCTTCTTGTCTCGTAAAACAGCGATCAGATAAGTGAGCATTTCGCTTTTCTGACCCGGTGGTGTGGCCTTACCTTGGGTTTGCTCTTAGTGGTGTGTGAAACAAGTAACTGGGTAGAAAAAGTGACAGTTTCAGAGCAATGATTGATGCAGAGAGTGTCATGTGGCACCAACAGGCGGTATGCCTGGCTCCAAAGCAGATAAGGAGAAAGAAAGGCTGGCTGGGAATTACTGCTGCTTTTTAAATTTTTGGTTTTTTTTAAGTTGCAAGATATTCTCTGCTTTTCTTGATACTATTACCATAACTAACAGATAAAGTAAGATACTGTGTGTCTTAGATCTACCCATTTCTGTCCTACCAAGAAAGTACCGGCTTGACTGTCATGCAGTCACCATGGCTTCAAGTCACAACAGCTGAATCCTCCCAGCTAAAAATCCTTGGCAAGCCTCTGATGCTGTGTTTAATCCCAGCTTTTTTTAAATCATGATTGTGTATTCTACATTCCTGAGGCATGATTGTAAATGTGAGTAAAGCTTGTGAAGAAGTCACTTCAAGGCTTTATGGGTTTTGGCCTCCGATATACAGGACAGATGACTTGGTGGAGGAGAGCACAGTGCTGTGTCTAAGCCTGGGGAATGCTCTGGCATCGTGGGGTGAATCCCACACTGGTGTTGCTGCAAGGGACCCTCAGATCTGAGCTGACAGCTCCCCTTGTGCGAGTGTTCCTAGCACAGGCACGGGAGGCTGCACTCTGCACCCTGATGTGACACCCAGCTCACTGACTGGGGCTCAGGCCAATCTGCTGGAGCAGAAACAGGTGATGTGGGTATGGCTTGTCGTCCTCACAACATCACATCTCCAGGAGAAAAAGCAAGCTTGCTTTCAGTTACCTGAGTTACCAGATTTTTATTTTTTTTTCAGATTTTTGGATGAAAGGTTGGGTTTTCTTCCTTGAGGTTTCTTGTAATTTAATGTTCTATTCAAAAATTTGTTTCCCTACAAAATGTAGGGAAGTGAGGGCAGGCAGAGACTTAGGATGCTCTAGAGAGAATAACTTGGTTGGACAGAAGCTAAAAAATACAGCTGTGACACAATAATGAACAAACAAATCTGTATTTCAATACGACACAAACTGTGGAGTAAGGAAACCTACCTACTGCACTTGATTCATTGTCATCAATTATGATCATTATGATCTAATATGATGATTATGAGGATTATGATCTTATAGAAGCAAATGGTTTTCCAGACCACTGTAGTAAACTCAGAGATCTGTGTAGGTCAGGTACCTCGAGATGAGCCCACAGGTGTTTGGATGTTTATCTGAAGTGCAATAGGTTACTAACTCCTTTGGCATCAAAATTAGCAACACAAATCTAAGACATTTCCAACAAGTAGTTAATTCCAGAGAACAAGGATTGGTCCAGAAAGTAAATTGTAATGTTTTCTTAGTATATAACTCCTACTAAGTGCCCCCATGTAATGCTGAAGGATGTGACATCACCTCTATTTGAAACACTTTGGGAGAGGGAGAGGCTGCTTTTGAACACAACCTTTAAAAGGCCATGTGATGTGCAAGAAGTTACTTGAAAGTCAACTTAAAGAATAATTGCCGAGGTGACTCTGAGAGCTGCCATTAAACAAAAGGATGAGCACAAAGCAATAAACTATTTGGATCCAATAGCTTCCATGAATCTGTCTCCTTTCAAAGCAACTATTGATCTTCACCATGAGACGAGGCAATCAGTCACTCTCTCAGTCACACATATTCATGCAAGCAGTAATCATATGGGGCGTCCAGTTCCCCAGAGAAACATCTGGTTTGGGGTATGGGGGTTTTGGTGATTTCGTTAAATTTATTTAGAGCGTTCCCCAAATATGATCTCTTAAAAACATTTTCACCACACAGGTGTTTTATAGGCACTTTTTGTTCTTTAAAGCTGTGAAAGCTAAGGCATGGCTGGGAGGCTAGTTTAAAAGAAAGATTGATTTTTAGGAAGGTTACTGAAGTCTTAAATGCTTAACTGCTTTATTTCAATTCGATTATATTGAAATCACTGGTCTTATCAATTGGCCAGGTCAGAGTTATTGGCTTTTAAGAAAAATTTAAACATTATTTGCTCTGTTGTCCTTCAGAATATGTCTATATTCTGTGTTGATGCATTCTCACTTTGTGGGAGCAACAGACAATTAATTATCCACCCAAATCATTTAAGCTAAAGACATTTTAGTTTCCAAGCATCCATTAAAAAAAATCCACCAGAAAAACTCAAACATTGGGGTTAAGGGTTATGACTGTGCTTTTACTCAAGTATAATCCCTTTAGCTGGGAATGTGTTCTTTGACTATGCAGACAAACTGAAGAGGATGTATCTAACAATTACCTGAAAACCTTGTTACATCCGTAATGCAGTTATATATCCATATAACCATATATCCATGTGGTTATTCCATATCTCCCTACCACTGTGCTTGCAGTGGACTAGGCCTCCATTTACTATTTTTTTTTAATTGGCAAAATGAAGACTTTTGGGGGTTGGAATGCTTGTATATATCTTGGGAGCATTGATAGCCTGTTATATATTTACTGCTGTATATTTAATATGATAGGAATTGTTCTCTCCAAGTGATGTTTCAGGCAGGAGTCTGATTTTTCATTTTTGTCATTAAGAGTAGCTGACTTGACTCAGAGAAAATGTTTTGGGAAGAGTGATCAGAAAACACTGGAACAGCACCTTGTTTCTGAAAACTGTTTTGCATTTCAAGAAAAAATATTCTGAGGCTATTTTGTTTTCCATGGACTATCAATTATAGAGTCATAATACATTGAAAGGTTTCTTGCATAGTTATTTGCACTGAAATCTTGACTTCCTATGAATCAAAGAAAAAAACAAATTTTAAAAATGGATGTCTAGTAAAGCTATGGCTTTGCTCCAAATCATAGAATCATGGAATGGTTTGAGTTGAAAGGGACCTTAAAGCTCATCTGGTTCCAGCCCCCTGCCATTGGTAAGGACACTGTCCACTGAATGAGTTTTTCCATGTTTTTCAAGAGATGTCTGAGTAAAAATATTTCTTTTTATAAAATGATTTCTTAGACCATAAAAGAAACATTTCAGTGTGATGGGACCTTTTTTTTTTTTTTCACTGTGTGTGAATAAGATTTTGAGTTTTCCCTTAGATCTGGAATTGCTTTAGAAGCACAGGGCATTTGTAATGTGTTGCATTGTCACTCTGAAGCTTCTGAATAGATCACTGATCTTGAAATTCACAAGAGCTCTGAACAGATTTTTATTTCTTATGTGTAAGAAGCACATCAGACAGACTCAAGAAAACTATAATTAATTTTACTGTGCTGTTAATATTAAAACAGCACAATTTTAAAGCAGTCCTTCCAGTATTGGAATCTGTGGACAAACATTTGAAACTTTTAGTAGTTTGGAAGCTTTAAGGTAGCAAAGGATGTACAATCCCTAAACCTTAGCTGGCATAAACGTAGAATTTGATCATCAGACACTGTTTTTGGGAGAGGTTCTAAGCCCCAATAGCATCCTGAGAGGGGATGAGGTGTGATAAGTAATTGCTCATTTTGCAGCACTTTTAGAGGTTATTCTCAAAGCTGTGTTTTGTATTTTCGTGTTTCTCTAAACAACTGTCAAGGAAAGATCCCTATCAATAAAACATCCAATCAATGCTGACCTCGGGTCCCCTGCCTTCAATAAGACAGCCAGCTACAAACTGTTCTAATTGAACTCTCGACACCCAAAGTATGCTGATAAGATTGGTGTTGCCTTCTGCTGAAGGACGATAAATCATCTGGGTGAAGTCTCAGTTCATTTAAACAAAGTTATATACAGGACTGAATTTTATTTTCTGGGAGAAAAGGGGTGTATCAGTAAGAGTGGACTTCAAGCCAGAAGGATGGTTCTTTGGGCTGTAAAATAATTTTTCAAAGTAAAAGCCTTGGAGAATTTAAAATACAGGGTGAAAGTCAATGGGAGGCTCTGGTGAGGCAGGTTACTTTCTCTAATAAATGTTTCCTGTGCAGAACACTTGGACCTCCACGGAATGTAGCCATCATGTTATAGAGGGGACTTCCAGAATTCAGTTCAAGGCTTTTCATTTTACATTTTTCCTATTGGAATTAATTTTTTTAAATAATTTAAATAAAATGTGTTAGGGTTTTGTCTTGGGGAATTCCATTTAATGTGCCAGACCTTTTAATACAGAAATGTTAAAAGCTGGGCCCTTAGAATGGTGCTGTGTTGGAGCTGATCTTCAAGTTTGGTCCAAGAGGAGATCCAGCATGGGAAACAAATGCACTGTGGGATATCCTCAGTCTGCAGCTCCCAAGGGTCAGCTAAAAGGCTGGAGTTTGGAAGGACAGGAGGCAAATCCACTGTAATCAGCAGCAGAGAGGGCCAGAGGTCCCCATGTGTATTTCCTGATGGGGAAAAAAATCTGTTCAACCCTTTAATCCCATTTCACGGGATTAAAGGTCATTATTTTAAATAATTTAAATTTACATTTAATTTTAAAGCTCTTGAAAAGGAGATGGAGCAACAGAATTGGATAAGGTGCTCTATATTCATGTTTGAATTCTAGAGACATCCGGGAAGAGAGTGAAACATTCCTTCCTGTGCTGACCTAACAAAGGGGCTCAAACCCATCCCTTTTATTTACTATTTTCTATTTTTATTATTTTCTGTTTACTGTCTGATTGTTGTTGGGAGTTGTTCTTTTCTTGGAGCTTTCTTGCTGTATAATTCAGAATTGATCAAAGCAAAAATAGTGGGCAGGAGGAGAGGCCATAAATCGAACCCTCTGTGGGAGAAGATGAACATACTTTTTTAGGAAGGCGACCAAGGAAATGCAGTGGCTGTGCCCAGGAGAGCTCCTGCCCACGTGCCCAGTGCAGGATGTGGGGTGGGAAATGCACCATTCGTGCCCGGTGTGACACGGATGTGACACGTCCCGCTGCGTCCCTGTCCCCACGCGCGGTGCTCTGGGAAACATTCCAAAAAGAGGCACATTTGCACATCCTGAAGGAAATGTACCTCTGAAGAAGTTTCAGCCCACCAGCACAGGCCCCCATGCTCCTGACCCAGACAAGGATAGCACAGGGAGACTCTCACTGACTCGGAGCAGGTTTTGTTTTGTGCCAGGGCACAGCAGAGAGTGACATTTACAGGAAGCCTTCATTTGAGGGACTTCAGACAACATGGGCATTTACTCTCTCATGTTACATCTAGGACTCAAGGCTGTGCACTGAGGTTTTTTGATCAGAAGATCCCCCACAATAAAATAGCAAGATGTGCAGCTTCAAATGTGTCATGTCACATGGGTAGCTAAGTGCTTCAATTCTAATATCCAGACTTAGATTTTGAAGCAGTTTTTATTTATTTATTTGTCTAAAAATTTGAGGAAAACTTTTTTCTGCTCTAGTCTCCCATTTTCATCCCAGAACAGCAGGAGCTGAGTGAGATAGATGGGTTCTCCTGAGAGCAAACTGGTACCTACTCATAAATTGAAGATAAGGATGTAGTGGCCAAGAAAAATAAAATTCACCTCATCACTGAAACTTTAATTTCTTGAAGCAGTCTTTGTTACAGTCTCTTGGGAGGAATATCATCATTACTGAAGAAAAAGATTTTATTGGGGTTTTCAACATTTTTTTGACCCTTTGATTTAACATTTCAACTACTAACTTAAAAGCTGTGAAAGAGTCACAGAGCTATTTCTCTATTCACTGTACTTGTGAGTTGTCAGTGTGGGCTCTGCTCATGGACTGAGAGATGAAGAGTTTTATAAATGCAGGTGGTCTAACAAAATAAAATATTAACTTTAGCACATACTTTAATACATTAGTTATGTATTACATGTATCGTTAATGCATTTAGTACATTAATATATTAAATTACATTAACCAGGATAACAATAACTAGAAGCAGTTCTTCCTTTATTACTTAAAACTCCGGGAGACCCTATTAATTTTGATTCAATGTCATCCGTGGGTGTCTGTATTTGCAAGGTATGGTGGAGGAAATAAATCAATTTTTAAGACAGAAATAGCCTATACTTAAATATAGATTGCGTGACTATTGTCTGATATTGTGTATTAAGTACTGTTTTTCTGTTCTATCACATTTTCACCCCCATTCTCTAGGAGCTGCACAGATGAACAGCAAACTAACATTTCTCTGCCCTGCTAATCATAGAACTGTGTGTTTCTGCACTGTTTTGGGCAAATATTTTATGCAGCGATGTTTTCATTTCTTCCAGTAAAGACCAGACTATTTAATGAGAAATCAAGTATTTTCTGGGCTAGTGTTTAAAAGCAGAGGATGCACTTAAGCAAAGATTTGCTTTGCCCTGCTTAAAATCTTTCACCTAGTTATGGACATTTAACCTTCATATCCCCAGATGGTGAGGAGATGCCTTGTGATGCATTTTATGCTGTGTGCTCTCTGACTCCTTGGTTAACACTCTAAAACTTCCAACAAAAATGTGTAAATATTAATGAAAGCCCATGTTACAGTCCATTTGGGCTGTCTGCCAACTTATCTGTCTAGCTGGCAATAGAAGAAGTATCTGCCTGGCCTTTTGCATTAATCAATATTTAAGTATCTTACGCAAACTGGAAAATTTTCTACGGGAAAATAAACAATTCCAAGGCAAAGCAGGAATCCGCAACTGGTCGGAGAGCACCTTTAAGCCCCAGTGGGAATACGCTTGCTCTTGTGTGCTGACCCTTTATCTTTGCTTCAGCTACCCAGCCAACCCACCAGAAAACCTCAAGCCTCCTGCAATCTTAGTTACTGCATAAATATCATGATGCAGTTTGGAGGTTTGTTTTGGTTTGGTTTTTTAACTGGAATTTTGCCAAGGGTTAATTGTGTTTTGCTTTTTGAGTAATTCTGGGATATGGAAAGGTGGGAAAATCCGTCCCTTAGTGGCTGCTTTGAAATGTTGTCTCCTTTTTTAATTTTATAGTCTTTTAAAAACTCCCAAAAAATCCCAAAACATCATGCCTTCAAGAATTCCTACAGGACATGGCTTCTTGACTGATAGATAGCAAGGATTCAGTTCATACACCCAAAGTAAGACAATTTTTAAATCACATCTCCGATTCCTATAATGAAATAATTTTTCAGACCAGGTTTGGCACTGCTGATCTGTGCTGCTGTCACTACAGCAGCAGCTCACTGGCAGTGCCTGGAACTGATGCAGTATTTCCGTGTCATCGCAGCCGTTCCTCGCTAGCCGCTGTGGCAGCGTGAATGACAAATAGACACACAATAACAGCCCTGTCAAGTGATAACCTTTGCCTTCAGCAAAATCTTAGCATCAGTTGGTCAAGATTCTTCCCTGGCTGAGTGTTTTGAGTACTGACCTCTGTTTTTACCCTTCATGGGGGTGTGAGACATTGATCATCACGTGTCAGGGTAGCACAGGAGACGGAGGTTGGCTTTTCCCCAATTGTGATAATCATGTTTTCTTTAGAGAATATCTACAGAGTAAATTATCTTCTTCCTGAAGTGTAACAAAAATGCAGCATTGACTCCAGTAAGGGCCATGCCAGTAGTTAGAATTAAATCCTAAAATACTTTGTAAAATTATAAGTATTTTTTAGATATTTGGGCTTCCTAGAAGCTTGCTACTTTTTTGTCTTTTATGTGTTGTTTTATTTATTTTTTTATTTTTTTTTTTACTCTGGCAAGTGAACTAATTGGTCACAGAGTGAGGAATAGTCCCACAATTCTATCAGGCTTTTTCATCTTGCTTGTATCCCTTGTCAGCTGTGGGCCAAATGCCAAAACCTTAGACTCACACGTTTGGAATTGGAGAAAATAGGTAAGTCTACACTGTCTGCACTGATAACTGGGTTGGAATAAGCAAATAGTCACTGAGCAGCAAATTAACAAGGCTTGGTTTCCTACAGATTTGTGCCATGTGAAAGCTTTTCCAGCTTTCATAGAGCATCAGGCACATGAATAATATATGTGTTCATACCACAGCCTCTCCCTTAGTATTCTATTAGAGACAGTTAGAAAAGCTCTCTTCTCATCCATTGCTACTGTTGGGATATGGTTATATGGAAAGCCCCCTGCTCTTTCACCACACTGATTTAAAATCAGTCTGTGTATTCAGAGCTTGGTGGCTTGTGCACAAACCCCAACACAGAAAGAATGTTTAAACACCATATCCTTAGGAAAATATACTAAGAACTTAGTGTAGATATGAAAAATAAGGGAAGTTTAGTTTGAGTATTAGGGAAAAGTCTTCACTGAAAGGACTGTCAAACATTGGAACAAGCTTCCCAGGACAGTGGTGGAGTCACTGTCACTTTTAAATCCTGGAGGGGTTTAAAAGATGTGTAGATGTGACACTTGGGGACATGGTTTAGTGGTGGCCTTGTCAGGGCTGGGTTAACAGTTGGACTTTATGATTTTAGAGTGCTTTGATTCCTTGATTCTGTTCTATGTTGAAGTGTTGTAGAATGGGAAATCTGCAGTCCCAGCAGTGGCTGCACTCTCTGGACCTCAGATCACAGGATGTTAAGCTGTGATAGGTGGACTGAAGAGTTGCAACAAAGTGCCCAAGTAAAACTAAGGTTTTCAAGTCCTTTCTAGTGTTTCCCCTGAAATAATGGCCCTACCTACAAGGTTTTCTTCCTCCTTTGTTAGTTTATGGCAGAGAAATTCTCCCACAGCTCAAAAACCTTTGTTACCCACACATTTGCTGTCTTCTCAGGATCCTGCAGAATAGCATCCAGAAGCAGCCACTTTTCTGCAATTTGTGTTTTACAGCTGTCTAAGCTGTTGAGTGGACTGAGAATGACTCCAGTTCCAAGGAATTGGAGGAATAAGAACCTGCAAAAGCACCTTTATATGTGCAGCTGACAATGCATATTGTTTCACTCTTTGTATCAACTATATCATGTTTTATGTTTGTACCACTATTACTTTGGTACCATAATTGCACTGCATGGGTCTTCACTCTGGTGTTATTAATGGCTATCATATTGGCAAGTTAATTTGGATACAGTTATTTCCTTCTTCTAATACAAACAAGATTTGATTAATGAGAAACATTAGGAATATACAATGGGCCCATTATTGCAGTTGTGTGTTTGCCAGCGTGTATTGATGGCTGGAAGGGGCATTGTGTTTTTTTTGCTCATGCATGCATTTATTTCACTTGCATTCAGTGTTTTAAATAACAGAAAATTGCTAGAGTAGGGAAGCAGCAGTAGAAAAAAGTGTTTAGAGATGGTGATGAGGTCATCTGAGCCTGTTACACTCCAAGGTGTGTGCAGTGAATATGGACACAGTTAGAAAGCCTGGTTATTTCCATAGTGTTTCAGAAGTTCAGTGTTGTTCCTTTTCTGAATTTGTGCCAGTGTCAGTGATGGAATATTGATGTGCTAATGCAAATACTGGTACCTCCTGGGTTGAAAAGGTATCAATGACAACATTAATATAAGTACAGAAATAGTTGTTCTGCCTGTTTATGGAAAGACAGAATTAGGAGAAATAAATGGGTTGTGTCTGTCAGGGAGGGTGTCTGGGGCTGAAGCTGTAATATTTCCAGTTCAGCCCACTCCCCTACTTTCATAGCTTTCTGACAGTTAAATCAAACTGCACTGCTTTTATGCTTGGTCTCTGCCCAACCTTCCTCCCACCCCCATATATCTGGTTTGATTTGTAGGAAAAGGTGAAATATACAGAAATCCTCCTTTACAAATACTTCAAGCGTTTTTGGTGGTGTTTTTTTTTAACAGGAACATTGCTAACTTTGAATCTTGGCATAAAAATTGTCCTTATGGTTTCAGGGAAGAGAAGGTGAGAATAGGCACTTGTGATACCCCTTTCCAGTGTTCCTGGTTGGAATCTTCAATAATTTTAGGAGTCTAATGAGGACTTGACCCTTTACAGCATCATTACACTCTCTCTCTCTCAGCAAGCACTGAACAGACACTAAGCAAAATAAAAAGTTGTGAATATGAAAAGTTGCAGGGATTCAAGGAATGCCACATCTCTGTTAATTTTCTGTACATCACATAGCCTTAAATGTAGAACAATGATACTGTGTCCCTTTCTGCCATGAATATAAGGATATTCCAATAGATGCTGATAGCTACTTCTCAATACCTAAACAGAATGAGAACAAGAGGATCAAAGGTCCCGTTCAGGAACACTTTCCAGAGTCTGCATGGTCACTCCAGTATGTTCCCTGCAGCACTGAGGCATGAGTAGAATCCAAGAGAAGAGTAATAATGCACATGTAAATTCTAGGCAGTGTGAATTCATGGTGTATTAAGGAGAATTAGAGAGAAATGCAGGGGATCACTTTCCTCAGTGTCTTCTGGCTGGGGACTGTAGTTTATAGGTGCTTTGTACAATTTGAATGGCCAGACTGTTCTGATGAGTTTGGGCTTTAAGTATATAGAAGTATTGTGATGCATGCTATTTCCTATGCAATAGTGAATTTTCATTCACTGTAAGCCAAAACCTAGTTTTAAGCAAAGAAAACACTGTTGTTATTTCAGTCCTCTTAGATGGAGAGAGAGTTGGGTTCTTCTCTTTGTCCTTCTTGCTCAGAGGTTTTGCAGAGAGCTCTGAGATCCCCCCTTGGGTGTACCCTTGTGGCAAATTACAGAAATGCCTCTGTGCCTTGGAAACACCGAGAGTAGCTCAGTACTGCTCAGTGCCACCTGGGCTTGAGCAATTCCCAGCATCCTCAAAGGAGATCTGGTTGATGGGTAGGAATAAGGGGCAGGGAGAGGAGTTATCCCACCCAAAATTTTAATCAGTGCAGTTCCTTTTCCAGCAGTACTCAGCTATGTTAGTGCTTGTGCTGAGACAGTGGAGAACTGGTACAGGGAAAAATAATGACAAAGAGGGAGGGGCTGGTCTTTTCAAGCCTATGCCAGGTTCAGGCAGTTGTGAAAATGTGTTCCTGCCAGTAAGGAAGCAAGTATTGCCATCCTACCCAATGCAATGTTGTCTTGCAGTGTCTTCAGCCACATTCCTTGTACATTAGATAGGACCCCCAGGTCTGAAGGAAGTAAACGGAATACCACAGCAAGGCTCTAGCTTTTAGAAGCACAAAGCACCATGAATAAAGAAGATGGAGGATTTATTCCAGAAGTTACAGCATATGGTTAATCCATTTCACCTCTGATGTTATCCAGGAATTAGGCTGTCAGTTTTGGCTAATCTATGGAGGTATTGATATTAAGAGCATCATTTTGCTGTCTCAGTGCTTACATATCTGTTGTATATTGGGGAAGAAACATCTTTAATTTAATTAGTTCAATTTATGGCATGAATGAGTTTAGGAATTATTATACAGTGGATGCTTACTTAAGAGAGACTTAATTATTCATTTCTGCATTTGGGTAACAGTAGCATTGCCTCACCAGAAATACATTCCTGTTAAGCTTATAAGTATTAGTTTCTTCCACTGAGCTGTATAAAAGTCTGATGAAAGAAAAATCTGATGCAGACACAGTAAATTACCCTGCTTCCACCTCACACTGAGATTGAGTTTAGGAATGATTAATGTGCTATAGATTTCTATAGCAGGTCAGAAGATGCAAAGAAAATGATCCCCGCATTCTCACCAGGACACAACAGCTTTAGTGTTTAATATGTTCATCCACGCTTTGTCTGTCTCAAGGGTACGAATTTGGAAGCCAAAAAGGCATTTATCTTTTTTTCTATGTCGAGAGGGAGAGGATGACAATTAAATTACATAATGGAAAGCTAAGCCTCTGCAATTTGTATTTGATCTAAAAACAACTATTATCTAAGAAAAATGGATCAAATACTACTTTTGGTGATGTCGTTACCACTCTGCAGTGTTAACTAGACAGACAAGTGTGACTGAGGATCCTTTTTCTGAGTTTGTTTCATTGGGTGTCTACAACTTAATGTTACTAATTAAGAGTAAATCCTGAGAATTAAATGTGTGGTTATTGGGATAAAGAGACTGTTTTCCCTGTACTTTAATTCATGATATCCCTCTCCTGCTGTGTTGTGTGTCTTGTGGCAACAGTTTCCATAAGAATTTGCTTAGATATCCTAGATTTCGAAGCAGAATTAACTTTTCACTTCTAGATTAACACAATTCCGGACATTCCTGGGACGTGTCCTGTCCTGGGAGAACTGGAAGTGCTCTTGTGCCTGTGTGGAGGTGTTTCCACAGCAAACTGAGACTTCTGTTCCTATTGGGGCTTTTCTTTCTTCTACAAAGTGATTGGCTATGGGGGAAGTTGATGTTCTGTAAGAGCAAAAACCTCTGAGGTAGGTTATTCTAGCAAAGACAGCTGGGTGGGTTTTCCTGAACAATTAGTTGGGTTGTATGCAGGCAGGACTTCAACTGGCAGCTGCAAAGATGCTTTTGTAAATGTTAGAGAAAACAATAACTGGTCTTTTCTCAAAATACCAAAGTTTTGTGTCTCAAGTCAAGATGTATTAGGTTATCCAGGTAGTTATTTGCGCAGTTTTGTTGGAATGGTTTAAATTATGTCAGTCACTGCCTCTGGAACGTGCTCTTCCCTTTATTAGCAGTGATCCCACTCCCCATGCCCAACTTGAATCAGGCATGAGAAGTCTGAAAGCATAATAAAGCTGTGTGTGAAGCATAACAGAACTCAAATAACAAGGAAAACTGAAGTGGACTCAGCTTGAAAACCATTTCCAAGAGAGTGGAGGGCCCATTTGGAAAAGCTGCTTGCGAAGAGCTCGCTCGCTCGCTCGCGCATTCACGCCGAGTCAGCGGCCGGGCTGCAGCAGAGCAGCGAATCCCCAGAGCTTCTGAGGTGAGCGTTCATGTCCGTGCTCGAGAGCTCCCACGTCAATCCTGATTGTGCTGCCTGCTCCAAAATACCCTGGGCATGTCACAGGCCTGCGCCAGCGCAATCAGCCACTATTGGATATAGGGGGGTGCCAGAGCTCGCTGCCAGACTGTGGGGGAGAACTGTTAGTCCCTCTCAAATCTTTTCTACAAAAGAAAGACATTTTCCTTGACCAGTACACGTTGTAGGTATGTTTTCATTCTATCAGAAGATGCCCTTTTTTTATCTTTTTTTTTTTTTTCCAAAGAAACCACCCCCACAGACACAGATTCTTATCTGCTCCATTTTACACGTCTAGTTTTACTCAAACGATAAATGTAATGCTTCAAACAACAAAGTTAAGACAAATGCAGAACATATCAAAGGTACATACCTGGGAAATATAATCTGCTAGCCTATTTTTCCTTTCTGTTTTGCTTTTTTCGAAAGGACAGGTTTGTTCCTGAAAAATATTTTTGCACCACTCCATGGTGAACTCAGACACCTCAGAGTCAGTACATAAAACCAACCTCGATTCACCTGCTTTCAAGGTTTAGTCACCTCTCCTCATCCGGATGTCAGAATTTCAGCAAATCTGTTCCACAGGAATATTTAGCTGCTTCTTGAACACTGCAGTGCAATATATTCGCTGTTCTGTGCTGGTTTATTTATTTTAAACAAATTGTCTTTTCTTGCTTATGATAGGCTAGTCATCATCAGAAATTATCTCTGATGTTGGTTGATCAAGAGTGGATGCTCCAAAGGAAAGGGAACATGATGCTGTCACATTATTTTTGTTGGGAAATATATGTTAGTTGTTATCAGATGTGATACTCAGGGTTGTGTTAGGATCCAGTCATTCATGTTGCCATACCAGATGATAAAGTCAAATTAATATCTTCAAAAAATAAAAATAAATAGCCTTTTTCTTTCCCTTTTTCCAGTGTTCCTCTCAGTAGCAGACAGCGAGGAATTGAAATGAGTGGAGTTTATGGATGGCTGCAGAGGCTGTCTCCATTCTCACCCTGTACATATCCATCAGCCACTCTGCAGCATTTTCCTGCAGCAGCAGGGGAACAGACAATCAGTCCCATCCCAGTGGAGTGCTCTGGTGGGATGGAGAGGATGGACTATGGCTTTGTGTAGGCTTGGAAATGCACTGGAATGAGAAGTCTTTATGGAACTTGAGCAGTCAGAGGCATTTTATGGGCGTAACCACCCCCAGCAAACACACATATTAAAACCCTTGGGGGTTTTAGAATGAAAGGAAATGTACTGTCTAATTTTTGGTTGTTCTTTAAGGCAAAAATTGCTAATTGCAAAAAATTAAGTACCCATTAAAAAATTTGCAGACTCTACCTTACCTAATCAGACTTCCTTTCATCAGAGCAACTCAATTTAGAATACAGTTGAACATAAAAAAATACGTTTTTTCATCTGTAAATCACTTTCAAGAGCAGAATCAATCATCATGCCACTCCACAGCTCTAGTTGCTCAAGGGAATATTGCAGTAAACAAGCAATGTTAAGAGCTTGTTTAGCATACAAAAGTGTAGGTCATCACACTTCAAATGGAAGAAAATGGTTTTAAGTAGAATTGGGTATTTTGTGTGTTTATATGAATTTGACACAGGAGATGAGAGGTCCCCAGAACATTCCCCAGATTCTCTCTGAAATTACTTTATTTTGAGTGATGAGCTAAAATAAATAACGTTGATATATAAGGCAGCAAGTACAGTGTCATTCTTGCTTTGGAAGGATTTTTCTGTTGGTTGTACATCCAGCCCTGCTCTATCCATCTTCCATCTCAGGATTTTTTATTTTTGCTATGCATTCCAAAAAAGCTAAGCATACTATATGACAGCCAGGAGAATATATATGATGTATATAAATAAAGCAAATAGTTTAGCTATCAATCTGCTGAGCTGCAGAGATACCTGTAGTAGCTCAGTGCTAACAGGTGGCTCAGAGCACTGCACTCCAAAGAGCCAAGCAAGTTTTGACATTTTAAGAGATATATTGAGAAAAAAACAAGGGTCATCTCTGGGATTTGAAGGGTATTTTGCGGTGTTACGATTTATCAGCATTTGGATTTGATAATCTTAGCTGCTAAAACTTGACTAGGTCACTTTTTGAGGGGATTAGCTGCTCCTGAAGGACTGTTTCCCAAGTGCAAGCCTGCGAAAGGAGGAGATATTTTTAAGTACTTGAGGAGAGAGCTGGGAAAGTGGCTGTCACACACAAGAAAACTGTTTATGTGTTTATGTGGGAAAGAAAACGGTCTGGTCAGCCACGTGTGGAGAACAGTCAAGCAGAGGAGGAGCAGACAGAGCACAGGCCATGTAGATGAGTTAGGGAATAAACAAAGGCCAGCTGCTGCCTTTCGGGGAAAATTATCAGTTTTAACTGTGGCCAAGCTACCTTTGAATCTCACCATGCTGTCTGTGGAAAAATAAGTCTTGAGATCAGAGTTGTGTGAACAGCCCGTAAAACCGAGTAGCCAAAATAATTTGGATTAGCAGTCAGAGACCTTTCTCCTTCACTGCATTCCTCAGTGCCCCCACTTCACTTGCCCTTGGGGCCAGAAGAGCCCAGCCCAAGTTGCCCAGGAGGCCTGGAGATGTGCCCTGGGGTGGGGCTGTGTGTGTGCATCCACATCTGAACTGCTTTCTGCAAAGCAGCAATGGAGCAAAGCACCTTTGCTACCTTCACCATCAAAGAAGAGGAACCTGACTGTTTAAATAACACGTGGGAAGTGATGGTAGATTAGCAGCACTTGGAGGGTTTCTTCTTAGTGAAGTGGAATTTTAATCCATTAAATGAAAAATATACACTGTTATTGCCTGGTTAGAATAGACTGAAAGTAGATTCAGATATAACCAGTGTGGAGATTCTGGAATTGCAATAAATTGAGAAGGTTATTATGTTTTGAGCTTACTGACCGTAAGTTGTTGAGGTAGGTCCAGAGGATGTATTGTAACAAACGTCCAGCTTTCTAGGGATAAATTCTTTGGCTCAGTTTTTACAGAACCACTGGATGATTAAAACTTCAAACAAATAAACTACACTCTAGTTTGGCTTTCTCTAGAAACTGCTGTTGTCTGGCTTTGAAATATAAAGTAGGAAGCAATCCATTGTCTAGTTGACGAGTGCTATAGGTACAAATAAGCAGTGTTCATCAGAATACCAAAAAATATGTGAAGAATCTGGAAGTGGCAGGATGGTGAAGAAAGGCAAGTTTGTGTGAGCACTCCCTAAATAACAAATTTTCTGGAAATTCCTTCAAATTTTCTTTTATTATAAAGGCAGCTAAGAAATAGACATGTAACTTTGTTTCACTCTACAGCATAAGCAAGTCATGAATCGCTGTTTCTGCCAGTGCTGTTGCTGTAGATGGCAGAAAGGAATGTTATGCTTAAGCATAGGAAGAAGTGTTGTAAATTCTCAGCCATGATTTTCCTTTATGTATATATAGAAAGAAATCAGGTGTTATTTCTTTAGTCTGTATTCTGCTCTCATTTCTGTCACTTCTACATCTGTAAAAATCTGTTAATTTCAGTTCACGTACTCCTGATTTATATAATCTGTCCCAGTGAGTGCAAAGTAAACAGAGAGAAATAGGTAATTAAAGATATCAAGGACATTTAGGAGAGAGAAACTCTAGTGACAATTCATCAAATGCATTGGTACTGAGGGTGAAGAATCATGGTATCTCGATGACAGCCAGAAGTGAAATAGAAGGCAGAATAGGAGTTGTTTTTCTGACATAAAGAATTGCCAGTGTGAAAGATAGTGAGAATACATTGGAGATGTGGATTGCAGAAAGCCAAACAGCCAGGCTAAGCTCATATTAAGAGGAAATAAAGAAGTTGGGTGCATATCCTGAAGAACAAGTTAAGGATATTTGAGTGAAAAAAGGAAGGAGACAGAAGAGGGTTAACTGTAAACTGTCTTTTACTAAGAAATGTAACATGGGTGGCTGAAAGCCAATATGAAGTTGGTAGAAATTTAACAGATCAGTGAGAGCAAAGGAGGTTTAGCCTGATTGAATGCAAAACTAAGAAGAAAATCTGAGCCAAGGTGAAGAAACACAAGTAATAAGAAATCTTTTAGGTAGTTGCATACTGAAGTTGGAGCAATAAGCTCAGAACAAAAGCAACTGCTAACAGTCTTCAGTAGACACTCCTTTAGTTGCTGGAGTTGTCAGCAGTTGCAGAGAAATCTTTGCAGTGTTTGTAAACCACAGAACCACTGAACCTTGCAGAAAGAAATAAAAGATGTACAGGTAATTGTGCAGTTCTCTCTAATGTCAGTGCAAACCTTCAGGAGAAAAGCTGTACAAATGAAGGAGCGCTCAGAAGATACTGAAGGTCTTAAAATCCAGAATTATTAAAATTTTTGATTAATGAATTTTTGCTTCCCCACCTTATTTTGATATGTTGATTGTCTTTTTTTTTTTATGAGGCAGGAATGTGAAATTGAGCATGCAGAACTAGATACAGTAAGCTGTAAACCAGTCAGTGGAGGAATTTTTAAGGGAGGCAAAGGGCTGCAGTTAAGAGTGTAATTGCACAGATATGATAACCAGGAAAGCACACTACAGGGTCACACCTTACAGTGACAAAGAGTCACACAGAATATTGAACATGGTTATTTTAAGTTCTAAGTATATTGATTTGATGTGGGTTTTTCAAAAATCAAGAATCCGTTTTTTTACCATGTTTATAGATATAGAAAAGAGGGGATTCTACTGAGCCAAAACACAGCCAAATAAAGCACTGCTGTTTCCTGCAGGGATGGTGGTGTGGGGTGTGTGTTTATTCATCCTTCTGAGCAGATGTGAGATTCATTGTGGCCATTTTCTTCAAGCTCTTCATGGCTGTTGTCATGATTAATGACACTTGATTTTTGAAAGGATACTTGCTGATGTATAATGGTGCCTTCCAGCAAATTTCAGGATCTACCATCCTGTCTCAGAGGTGAACTATAGATGTACTCTCAGAAGAGAGTCTGTTATAAGGAAAAGAATGATTAAAAAGTGCAAAATACGGTCTGTTGGCAGATGGCTCTTGTGGTTCCTGCTTGCCCTTTTGCTACTGCATTGTACTTCACCTTCTGGATTCATCTCACATGGGGCCACACTTTCCCCTCTTCAATCAGTATTATTTCTTATCCCACAGCAGTTTAGCTCACATGATCTAGATTTAACCATCCTCTATTTAATTAGGATCCATTTTAGTCCTTGAAGGTCTTGAAGTAGCGTGCAGTGAGCACAGGGCATTTCTTCATTAGCATTTTAGTTTCCATCCCAGTCTACCTCAGAAGCAAACCTCCCACTTGTTTCCAGTCACTGCACTCCTCACATTGCAGAGCACGTGAAATGGATTCTTGATTGATGAAAGGAGAAAACAAGATGAGTTTGGAGATATGTGAACCTAATATCCAAGAGATCAGTGCAGGGGATCAGGCTGGAGCTATTCTGCTGCAAAGTGTGAACCTAATGAGCAGAGCAGATGTTGGCTCCTCAGCGTGAATTATCCCGTTCTGCAGATCCAGTCCCCAGGCACCCTGCTCTTGTTGATGTAGGTGTCAGAATCTGCACTGTAGGAACCTTACCTGTGTGTCTGCTTTCCTTCCATAAGGTACAGCTGCAAACCTGCTTCTGCAAATTGCTGCTGCTGAAGGGTCTGGTCCTTCCTCTGTCACATAAGTGCTTTTCAGCCACCAGATGTTCTCAATCCTCTCTTAAGAAGTGATACACTAAACCATAATTTGCATTTTATTAACTGATTGCATTTTATTAACATGAAAACAAGTGCATGCTGTTTCCTTTGAACATCCACTGTGGCAGCCTCAGTGTCTGTGTGGTTAAACCATAATTTTATGAGGACTAGACAAACTGGGAGATCCAGAAGATTGTTATATATAGGGCAAATTTTTCCAATCCTCCAGTAATATTAAAATTCTCCAGGCTATTTTTCATTCATCTGGACTTTTTTTTCTCTTGAATTCAGTTTCCCTCAGAAAATGAGTTCACCTCTGTTGAAATATTCCTCCAGCTCATATTATGTTTGACTGAGCTGACAAATGGCTTGACAGCCTTCTTGGAATCTGCCAAAATACAGTGTCAGGAATGACAGTGCCATGCAAGGTAATAATCTAAATTAATTTTGCTGCAGCTGAGAAGTCACATTCCTGACTCTCTATAATTCAGTTAGAACGAGGCAAATCCCCAGATGTTTGTTTCTTAGCAATTTGAAAAGTTTGGGTTGTTTTTCCCTATTAACACATGATTATAATTCACATTTCATGGTTAGCTTTCAACGAATTCAACACATTTTGAATTATGCCTTAAATAATGGTGCTTTATTTATCTGCTCAAACTCCATTGGAGCGAGAGCTGCTGTTATTTAGTTTCTCAGAAATCCCAAACATACATGAATTAGAAGTTTCATAGTGTTTGTGGAAATGGATTTAATCTTGTAGAGTATGGAACATTAGTGGGTTTGAAGTGTAATTTCTAATTTGAGTTGTCTGAGAGAACCTACAAATAGTCATTATAGCTTTAATGTAAAAAATATCTTCTCTGCCTTACTAAAACATGTCTTAATTCCATCAATATTTTAATGACACTGTGTTATCACAGGATCANTTCCAAGCCCTGGAATGGGCAGGCACTCCTTCCACCAGAACAGGTTGTTCAAAGCCCCATCCATCCTGGCCTTGAACACTTCTAGGGATAGGGCAGCTACAGTTTCTCTGAATTGCCAGGTAATTTATAAGTGTTTTATACCTTGTAGAGCATGTTTTCAGAGATCTTCAGCACATTTCTCTAATTCCATATCCTGTAGTTGCAGCTGCTCTGTAAAGTACACATTTCCTTTGATTTTATATCTCTAAGGTTTGGAGATTAGTTACACTGCAAGTTTGAACTATTCTCTCAGTTGTTAGAGTTAAATAGCTAGTTGTACTAGACCTCAGGTGTAAAATTACAGCTGATCAAAATGCAGATGTTCTCTTTTTCTTAAAGAATTCTCTATGACCTTCTGTACTCTTCAGATGTCTGTCAATGCTGGCTTTTTCAGGTCTTGTTCTTTGCTGAAATGCTGTTTTGATTTTCTTTAGACCCATTTCATGATTTAATCCCTTCAAGAGTGAGCAACTATAATATCTAGAGATCAGGAGCAGACTTCTATTTACAACTGAACAGTTCAAAAACTGTGAGATGTGGGAGCTCTACATTCTCTTGAGCCATGGGCATTTGCTTAGAAGGTTGCTGAGATTGGAAAATAAAGTTTTGCTACATCTTTCTTATGTCATTGTTCACTCCATGCCACACCATATACTGACCTTCTGTCACTGATGCAGAGGCTCATATTCTGGCAGCCTCAGGAGTGCATTATATCTTCCTGCAGGAGACTCTTTCAGATATGTGTCCTTGATCCCAGTGCATGCTACTGGAAGAAATTAAAGGTCACTTAGTTTTCTCAGTTTTATCTGAACTTAGCTTGAACGTTGCTTTATCATCATGATCACAGCTGTAGAAGCCTAATACAATGTATATTTCCTATTTATAATTTATCCTTTTCTAAAGCAGCTCTGAGCATGTGTCAATAATTGATACTGAATGTTGTTTCTGGAGTTCTTACTGTGTGAAATTCCCTATGTACACAATTACAAATGTTAGATGATGAGTCAAATGCCAGTGCAAGCTTAAATAAAATGATCAAAGTTTCTGAAAACATGTAATACAGTGAATTGTCTTTGAACCTTTCTGTTCCCTTGTTTCACATGCTTCTGAAACAAAGAGTCCAAGTATAGCAGCATAATGGGGTTTGTTATCGACTTCAAGCTGACATTATGATGTAGGATTTGCAGCAGTACTTTTGGGGTGAGCAGTTCTGGGATTAGTGCTCAGGGTATGAGGGGCCACTGTGTCCCTCCCTCCTGGAGGGGAGGATACTGAGATGGAGTAAAATCTTTATCCAGTAATGCTGGAGTTCCTTTGCTGCCAAGGAGTCCTCCTAGCAAAAAGAAGTTTGTAAATTAGAGCACCCTCTTTGTTGCAAATGCAAGACTTCTGTGGCTTAAAATGCTCAGCATGGTTCTAAAGTTGCCTTTGGACAGTGTTCTGTGGACTTCTTAGAAACCAATTATGCACAAAGTGAGCAGTCAGGTGCTCACTTCTGCTAAAATAAAGTAGACTCAAAGGTAGTGGAAATCTGTGCTGTGAACACCAACAGTCTTGACATTTGAATCCCACTGGAACCATTACTGCAGTTTAGCTGTCTGATGCCTGAATCAGAGTATTTTGTTTCTTTGGCCTTTTTAACTTACTTTTTTTTATTATTGTTATTGATTACTTGAGCTCAATCCTTTGAAATACCATTCCAAAAAAGCCTGTTTCTCTACAAAATACAAATGTTTCAGCCAGTTGGCAAGTAGCAGTCATTGAGAAAAGGTAACTTTTCATTGTTACTTTAGGGAAAGTAACTTGTCAATGTTACTTTAAAACTGACACAGAAAATTAATCTCTTAATATTCATGAATATTTATTATTTTATTACTTAAAATCTTATTTAATCAGAGCAATAAATTAATGAGGAACTGTCAGTAAAATGTTATGTTTGTGTATCTCCAATGATTTTTCAGGAAATGGGTATAGAGAACACAAGTCTGTCACTAACAAAAGAGTGTCATGCAGGACTTTCCTGAATGAAGGGACTTCACCTGTGGATGCCCTATCCCTGGAAGTGTTCACAGCCAGGTTGTATGGGGACTAGAGCAACCTGGTCTGGGGGATATCCTCCTGGGTTGGAACTGGATGACCTTTAAGGTCCCTTCCAACCGAAATCATTCCGTGACTCTGATGACTGAATCAACCAGCCCCAACTGTTATGGACACTTTCATCACATGATAGCTTTTATAAACTGAGCCGGGTACTTAAAATAACCTGCTGGGTGCTCTAGTTGTTGGTGACATCCAAAGTGAGGAGCCTCTACCTGAGGGGGAACAGCATTTCTGCTTGCAGCAACTGCTGCACGTTTTTCACTGGTCTGCTCCCATTAACTCGCCCTCAGTTTTGTATAATGATTTTTGATGTAGTGTTCTTTTATTTTTATTTTTTTTTTCTTAGAATGGATAAAATGTCAGACACAATTAAGAAACTTACGTTATAAACTGGAATGGAAACTGCATTTGTAATGGCTCACAGGGTTTCTGATCTAAAATGTGTACAACCCTCTCCCACACTCAGCAGCTGGTTGTGTCATGGACTGGTTGCCCATGACTGCTTCTTCCTGATGCAGTTCTAAGAAATTTCAGATATTGGCTAAAACTGACTAAAGGGCTGCAAAGTTGTCCTTTTCAACAACAGCATGGTTAATTTCACCTTTTGCAAAGGTTTCTTCAACTATACTTGGAACTAGATTTTCCTTGAAGTTACAAATGAAGTACAGAGAAATGCCTGTGTGCTCCCAGGGATAGTGCATTGCTCATAATCCAGTATAATTCATACAGTCTCTTTCTAGTCATTAGTTATGCATTTAAATAAGTATTTGAAAGACTTGGGACATTGTAACTAGTTTAATTGTCTCTATAGAAAATTGTGCCCCTAAATATCAAAGTTAGATAAGTTGATTTTATTCAACTGCTGTCTGTTGCCTTGTATGTTTTGACCACTGGGATTTGTATATCTAAGTGGAACATCAGTATTTTATGCATAACTTTTATTTTATAACTTTGATATTAGGAGAATTATCACTTTATTTCATAATGAGATTATTCCCATTATGGTAAATTAAAAAAAAATATTCACATGACTCAGAACAAATTTCTGAAAACTTGTAAAATAAACCAAGAACTAGCAATGTATTTAATCATTATGCAAATCGCTATTCACTGTAAAGCAGTTCCCATGTGTGAAAGCAGTGGTAGCATTAGAATTTTTTTATGTGGGTGTTATTCTCCAGCTACAACCCCATAAATGATCAGTGAAAAAGAACCAGAGATTGTGTCAAAAACAGCTACTGCAGATGTACTGTCAAAGCAACGAGGGTACTGAAAGTGAAGTCACATTGCCGATGGCTTTATAACCTTCAGGTTAATGCGTTTGGCTTTCACGCTGCCCAAAACCAATTGCTTTCTAAGTACGTAATTTGAATTTTTGACTGAAAATAAGGATGTGGAGAGAGTTCAGTAGCTCTTCTTTTTGAGGTTTGTTTTCAGTATTACCCTTGCTGAGAATATGATATATTAATAATACTATACTGTCTATAGTGAACCTGCAGGGGCCATTCCCCAATAATATTTGCAATTGTAAACAGAGATGAAGACACGGTGGTTTTGATAAGTGGAAAACAAGCAAATGGTCATGTGAGAAAGCATCATTAGGCCAGGTTGTGACCTGTGAATCTTCATTTCACATGGTGGGCACCTCTGTTATTTTTGTGCATTAGCTGGGATATTGTAAGGCTCACCAGAGGCAGTGAGTTAACTTGGCTATCCAGCTAGGAATTCATGCCTAGTGTTAGTTCAGAGATCAGAAGTAATGCTGCTTTGAGAAATTGCACCTGGAAGGAGAGGGAATTTTTTTTTTGTTATCTCTTGCTCAGCTTCTTGCTTGCTGTCTGACTGGGTGCTGCTCAGTTGGGAAAAGTGGGAGTTGATGATTCCCATTCCAGTCTGGCCTTGGATCTGTGGCACCCATGACAGCAGAGCCCATCCAGCCCAGCAGGGATCAGTGAGTCCATCCCTTGGGAGTTTTGCCTTTCTGGCCTTGTGAGAGCTGTCCAACCTGCAGCAAACCCTGCTGGGACAGGCGGGACACGCTAAAGTGTGAAAAGCTTTATGAACGTGAAGTTAGAGAGAATTATTTAATTCAAGCAGGGGTAGCAGGCTCTTTAGCACATGCTAGTGAGAGGGAGAGTTCAAGCAGAAGTGTGTTGTAGGTCTGAAGTTAGTCTGCCAAAAGGGAGAGCAAAGAATAGTAAAACTAAGGCACTTTTCCCCTGGTTTAGATATTTCAACACAGACCTGCACAGACAGTTGTGTGGTGGTCCCAGCCACCCAAATATACCAACTCTGTCAGCCTTGTGTGCTGGCACAGGGCTCTGTAGCTGCTGGCTCACAGCTGGCCCTCATTCATCCTGCTTGGAACACAAGCAGTGAAAATGAGCATATGTTTGCCCTCAACGTTGTAGACATACTCTCTGGCTTCATTCTTTTGGATAAACAAAGGGTGGTTTGGGTTTTTTTAAGAAATACTTTTAATTCTTAGTATATTTGTCTTTTTACAAAAAAACCTAGAAGCTTAAAAAAAAAAAGACAACCAAAAATACCTCCCAAAACCCCTAAGCCAACCAAACAAAAAAAAACAAAACAAAAACAACCAACTGCAAAACCCAAGAGAGAAGCAGAAAGATTTCTATATAAAAGCCCATGTGATTGAGTTGTAAAGAATGACAATTCTTGTTCTAGCTGATATGGGCTCAGGGGTAAGGAATATATTTAATTTTTTAAAAAACATTTTAATTTAATTTTTAAAATTCTTGCCACCCCAGTGAATGATTGTGAGTGTGGGTAAGAAAAGTCTATGCTAAAGGTTCCACCTACCACTTTCTCAGTATTGCTCAGGGAAACTGCTGGAAAAGTCTTTCAGCAAAACAGAAGTAGCAAATTTTCTTTCCTAATATAGCAAAAAAAAAACCCAACCAACCAAAAAAAATTTTAATTTCTGAAAATAAAGAAACCCAGTAACATTCTGGACCATTAATGTGTCCAGAAGAAGTTGGTTTTGCACTTTAGTGATATCTGAGTGAAAGTCTGTGTACTGAGAATTTGAGTCTTATGGGAAATCTGAGATCCTAAGATACGATCAAGGATCTTTTCAATGTCATACACATCTGAGGACTCATTAGGATATTTTTTTGTGAATTTTATACTATTATTAATAAACCACTGTTAATGTACTTGTCATTATATAAGAATCTAAAGTGAATGGTTATACTTTTATCAAATCATTACATTCTTATTAATGACTTAGCATTCTAGGCAGGTCCTGACCTCTGCAGACTTTTCATTACATGTGACACTGCTTCCTTCTGCCGTGGACTCTCTCAGTGTCACCACTTAATGTTGGGAGCTCTTTCAGTAAACCCAGATATTCCTGGCCTTTCTGGGACATTTCTCCCTAAACTTAAAGCTTTCCCATACAAAATTTAAAACTAAATATCTCAGGCACCAGCATTACTAATTCACTAAGCCAAAGTGTCCTGTTTGGATGCAGTTCTCTGATTCCTTGGGGGAGAGAGAGAGAGCACGGAGTTGGTTAGAGATGTCTTAATGTAGAGATCTCATTGGGGAGCTTTGTTCACTGAAGTACTCTGTGGGTAAAATACATTCTCTTCCTCTTAAGCAAATAAAAAAATAAATAGATAAATAAATAATGTGTAATTTGCTGACACAAGCTATTTGCTTAAAACAGGCAATAGGCCTTGGGGAGATATTTATGACAGGCTGGATTGACTTTAGCAAGCAGCAGCTGGTCCTTTAGCACTGCTTGGTGTTGGAATGATCTGCACTGCAAGGTAGAGAGGCAGAAAATGCAGCTGCATCTTTCTGGAGCTAATTTTAACAAAAGCAATGAGCTGGTAATTACCACTTTTTCCAGCTGGTCCTTATGAGGGTAAACGGTTTATTCCTAGATGGAAGGTGAAAGAGGGAAATACTAAGCAGGCTGCAGAGCAGTGTGAATGAATGTCCCTCCTGGAGATACTTAGAAATTGAAACCCGTGTTGGCTAGGCGGGGCTGGGAATGCAGATTGCTTCCTCGGGGGTCTCTGTGGTCCTGGGGTTACTCCTTTGTGTGGGAGGTTCCTCAGGAGGGGTCTGGGATGAGGCTTTCCTGGTGATTCTGCACCTCACAGCTCCTCCAGTTCTGAGGGATGCTTCCAGGCCTTGGGGAAGCAAACTGAGCTGAGCTGGTTCTGAAAGGTACAAAATCAGGGGAATGTTTTCAGTCAGCATCTCATTTCTGCTTGAGTCATACAAATAAGTTATAAGCTCAATTAATGCAACAAATATAAATATTTATGAACCCATTTAGCTAATGTTTGGCTGTATTTATAAATAAGAGCATCTTGCAAGAGCTTCTTTTTGACAAGTAAATAAAGTGTAGAGAGTGTTTGTGTGTTAAATTATCCATGCTTCATTAACTCTTCCAAAATATCAAGTCTTAGGTAATAACTAAATTCAAAGTGACAAAAGAGTCGGATTAGTGGGAATAACTTTAATACTTAAACTTCAGGAGAATAAGCTGTTGTTTACTTTTTAGTTGGTAGGGGAAAAGAGGATAAATGTGTTTGGTTTTGCCATTAATTTCTTTTTTTTTTTTAACTGTATTGTTATTGTAGTGATAGGAGGGATAATAGGAGAGAAGAGCAGTCTCATATTAATGTCCTGGTCTTTGGGACAATTTCTATTTGCTGACTTTTTTGAGGTGACTGAGAGGAAATTATTTTAGACCCAGGTCTACTTCAAGGCTTGATTTTTTTGTTTTGCAAATCAGAACCCAGTCTATGAATTCTGATGAATCTAAGGGTTCTGATGAATGAGATTTTTGAAAATTCTGACTCTTACAAACTTTTTGTGAACTGTTAAACTAATGTTTTTAACATGCCCTTTGTATACTTAGTTTAAGATATGATTATTCTCTTGATTGACTTTGTTGATGGCACATCAATCAAGTTGGCTGGATTTGACACCCACATACTGAATGCTAAAAGATTGTTTTGGTCTTCCTGAGAAAAAACAATTTATTATGCATGATGTGGCAAAATGGATTTTAGAGCATGGTGCTAGTGATGCCAAGGTCACCATTTTGATCCCCACGTGGGCCATTCGCTTAAGAGGTGAACTTGATGATCCTTGTGAGTCCCTTCCAGCTCTGTGATTCTGTGAAAATGTGTTTGCTCCAATCTGTTAATTGCTCAAACTAACATAATAAAAAATGCAATGAAGAACTGAGGCCCAAGTCTAGCAATTTATATTTGCTTTTATGGTTTTATTTCATTTGTTATGTTCACAACTGATTCCTAAGATAGGTATCTTGAGGGTAAAATGTAGAAGAAGGGTTCCGTGATGCTAAGTGGTGAACAGATGCAGAACTGAAAAGGCAGCTTCTGTCTCAAGTCTTGCAATTTAATTGGGGTGGGGGAAGTCACTGGTGAGCTTCTTTCCGTGTGAGGAGCCCCTGGGCTCCGTGCCTTGCTATCCCAGGCAGTTGGCCCCCTCAGGCAGGCAATAGACTTTATAAAGGGACAGAAAAGAATCTTGTCAAAGGCCTTACCCCACCCCTAGTGAGAAGAGAACAGAACTCTAGACTTCCTCAAGAATTGCATTGGGCCTGGTTTGACAGGAGTTGAATTACTTTTCCTGAAATTGGAAGTGGAATATTTAAGCTGTGATGTGAGACTCAGAGTCCATAAGGAGCCAGCTGCAGAGGCCAAGCCAACACATCACTTTTCTATGATACCAAGTTGAGCTAAGGCAGTCAGATCCAGCCTTGGCTTGCAGTATCAGCTCTTCTCTTTTCACGCATGATTTTAGGTATGCAGAGTACCTTCAGTTAATTAAAAAACTGACTTAGTCATATGAAGTCTCTGAACCATGAGCAAAACCTTCAAAGTGAGAATTCTGTGGAAGAAGAAAGATATTTTTAAATATTTGTCCATCAAAACTATTTCTCAGTTGCTCTCAACACCTCAACTGAAACACTCTCAGTTTCAACACCTGCTGTGTTGAAGTGGCCCTGTGCCTGGCTTTGCATTCCTTTCAAAGTCCATCCAATAAATAATCTTTAAAGTAAGCTAGGAAAAAAAAAAATTAAATTACGTCTCTCTTATACCGAGTATGTACAGATGAGTGTGTGGAAAACACTTTCTGGTGGTTTTGCCTGCCAAAAGGGAATGAAAAAGCCTTTTTTTGGTGCTCTACAAGAAAGAAACATGTTAGTAGAATGGCATTTGGCTAACCGTGCAGCAGATAAAAACTAGGTCATGGCAGCAGACGTGGAAAGGCAGAAAAGAGAGAAAATTTTTTCATTTGGGGGTGAAGGTCATCTGAAGTAAGTGATTTCACATTTAAAAGGCCACTAAGGAGAAAATTGATGATTGTTAACCTAATTTTATATTGCTTTATTTCATTCTTTTTTCTTTTCTCATTTGTAATGCTTACGTGTTCAGGAAGTTGAGGTAGGTTTTTCAATTTTAACTTGTAAATATCCATAGAGTAAATAAAAATATTTATAATATATCATAATTCATTCTATATTTTAAACTCTTATGGTCAATGTGTTGATATTGTTACCAATGAAATGCATTGATACATGTTAATTATTGTGTTAATATTAATTAATTAACATGTTCATATGAAAATTGCATAAGTTTCGTTTGTTACAGAAGGCATAAAGGATTTTTAGCACATTAGTATCATCCCTAGTACAACACTCAGAAATGCATAAATTTCTTTCTGTCAGGAAGGTCTTTTACTGAATGGGAAA
>WAAG01082886.1:24852-42086 GCA_013390105.1 Tichodroma muraria
ACCCAAAAGATCAATTTCATAATTGGTAACAAGAGTAGTTATTTTTGATTCTTCCTTGTTCATCCCGCTCAAATCTTAACCTTTTACCAAGATGATAATTTCAAGATCAAAGTAATATTAAGTGTTTTTACAGTGACTTTTAGAGGGCAGAATTCCCCAGCTCCCTGGCAAACAGCATTCACGTCCTTTGTAAACGCTGCAGTCCCGCAGGTTGTCATTAAAAGCTGGTGAAGGCCTGGCCTCGGCTGTTTCCTGCCATCTGGTGGCTACTTGGAGTCACTACCTCGATGCTTCCAATTTCCATGGGTTCTTGGTAACCAACAGTCTTCTCAACTAAGCGAGTATCACAGAACACGGAAGGCTGGCAGGCACCTCTGGAGTCCACCCGGCCCCCTGCCCAAGCAGGGCCTCCTAGAGCCGGTCGCACAGGATCCTGTCCATGTGACTTTGAATGTCTCCAAGGATGGAGACTCCACCGCTTCTCTGAGTGACCTGTGTTAGCGTTGGTCACTCGCACACGAAAATAGGTGTTTTCTGGCACAGAGGGACCCTCCTGTGTGTGTGTCCATTGTTTCTGCTCCTGTCACTGGGCACCCCTGAAGACAGCCTGGCTCCCTCCTCTTTGCACCCTATTCTGTTTAAGAAAGTTTGACATCTATTGAAGCTTTTCCTAGGAAAAGAAAGCTCTTTACATTTAGACACTTGAATTAAAATCTCGCCTTCTCTTTTACATGTATTTTACTGGCTGATTGACAAGCATCTATACTAGTGAATATTTGGCCCATGGAGGTTTATAGAAATGAACTGGCTAATTACACCATACACATTTTTTCCGTATCAATGCATGAACCAAATCCACTGTTTTCTGTTTTGGCAGTGGCACTGATTTTAGGGCGTGACCACAGTATTAGTGCAGTGTAAGGCAGAAATCAAGGGGTATATGTTGTGTGACAGCACGCAGTAAAAAAAAAAAGATCAATGGGACCTTAGGGATGCTCAGTATTTAGCAGTTCATTCCTTGCTGGAATCAACCATCAAACACAGATCAGTCTTGCTGCTGAAAACTTGGTGGCTGCAACTGCTCATGGTTGAGATGACTCATCGAATCATCATTCTGCAGTTTGTTGGCTATTTGTATTCTTAAGATAAACTTGATTTTTCACAAAATAAGTTTTTAACCTTTAATTGTACACAAATTCATGTAAAGTAGGAACAGAACTTTGTTGATTTAGCACTCCTTTGTAATTTTGAATTTAATGACAGGTTGCAGGGAAAGAACAGGAAAATACATTTCCAACCTACTGGAAATGTATGACAAGTATTTTTTATGATGACCAAACTGAACTGACAAACAGTGGCTATAGATTTGTTGTTGTTACTATGTGCTTGACTACGTGCTGGATATAACCTATTTTAGAAGTCTCTCTCCTACTTTTCTGATATCCAGTAATGCATTGACTTGGTATTCTTTTCTTCAGTTGAAGCAATTGCCTTGTGTCTGTCCCTGCAAGGCCTTTTCCTCTTCTTTTACGCTTCTGCCCTCTGACAAAGGTCTGAGGTGTGCTCAGACTGTCAGGCACGTGTTGCTACTTCACAGGACCTTCTTCTGCTAAGAACCCAGTCAAAGCAATGTCCTTGGGTCCTGCCCATTGCAGGACCATGAATGTTCAGGTGAAGGTCTAGCCACAAAGGAGTTTGCCTTCAAATGTTTAAAGAAGAATCAGATCAGCCTTCAAAGACTTTGTATTTGATGGGGGAGTTAAATCCCTCAGGGGAACGATAAGAATTTGCCTGTGTAGTGATTCAGGGCTGTCTTGCCGCTTTCTGTTTATCATCAGGATTTGACACTTGGTTTGTGTCTTACCTCCAAAGCAGTAAGTGGCATCCTGCTGCTGCATAGTGCCTGGTCCCCTCTTTGATGCTGTATGAAAGAAAGAGTCAGTATCTCAGACCAGAATGCTCCAGAATGAGATTATTTTGTGGAATACGTTATGATTATGATTTAAGGACTAAACAGCCCTTCAACAGTCCTTTTATCAAGACAAGTATGTGATGCCCATTTTTCAGAGATGAGGCACATTGAAGTGGTATATGAAGTGGACCACCTGTGACTGAAGCCATATAGAGAAACAACAGGAAAAGCTAAAAATAGAAGGCAAACCTTACCAACTTGCACGACATCATGATCATCTCCCTACACGTAATCCCTTGAAGATACAAGTGTAGCTAGAAGTGAGAATCATGACTAGCTCAATTTGCTGGCTGTCACCAAAGTTATGTGCATGACACTTCAGGTTTATCTGCTGGCATGCAGAATATCCTCTACTCACTCTCAGGTGGATTATGGCAGCAAAAGTGATAATATTTTAGTGAAATGGGAGGAGAAGCTACTTTTTCTCACTCCAGCTTTTGAGACAGGGTTTAAGGAAGAGAAAACCTATAGGACAAACAGTGCAACAGAGTAAGCTCTGAACAACTTTGTTTTTAAACAAGTACATTTTCCTTTTTATTTCGTAAGAAGTTTACTGTTGAAAAAATGATATATATTAAAGCAAACACATTATACACATAGGTTAAACATCAAATAGCAAAACCGTAAGGAATGAGCACTACTGGTTGTATTGTATAGGGTCTACAGTCAAAGATATACTTAAAAACCCTTAAGAGTTAATGTACTTTCAAGGTAAGTTAGGCACAAAATTTAGCTTGTAACTAGCTCTGCAAGCATCTCACTGTGATTTCACTGATACAAAGTATTACAAGTGATCAAAAACATAAGCTGAATTTTAAAATTTTTAAAGTTTTATTTGTACTATGTGCTGAAATAGTACAAATGTATGCGATACTCCACCTTTNACCTTTGTTAAAAAAAGCTTAGAGACTGTAAAGTAGAGTCAAAGGGCTAAACAGGAAATTACCCCTTTTATTTGGGCTCAGAATTAGTATGGCATAAATCTATGGCTTTGCTTTGTGGACGTCTTTGAAACTGAGTAGGTCCTACTAATGCGGGGAAAAAAAACCTCAGGATGGTAGTTTCAATGAACATGATGAGCTACAATACAAATATTTTAAAGGAACTTTATTAGTAAGGAAAATTAGCTGGTATTAGATGTGTCTGTCCTCCTTGGCTCTCTGTATAAGATGTAGATAAAATGTGAAATTTTAAAAAGTGAGAGATTGTGCCACAAAAAAAAAAAAAAACCCACCCAGAAAAACCCAAACAAACAAACAAAAAAAGAAAGAAATCCAAGCAGCAAAAAACCTTCAAGTAATTTCCTGCAAGGTTTTAGCATTGATGAGGCCCTAGCTTAGAAAGAATTACTAATTTGCAAGAAATGAGAGGGCAACAGCAAGTCTGTGAACCATAATAAAATCTTATTTCACAGAAAGCTGTGGGATCTTCCAAATATGCATATTAGAAACATTTTTGATTAAATTACCAGATTTTGTTTTTTTTAATTTTCAGTTAGCAAAACGTATTGCTGTGCTGAAAGTTGTCCTCTCATACTTGTTTAAAATGGAACACGTTATGATTGCCACAAAACTGCAAGAAACTGCCTACTTCCTACAGGTGCATTTTTACTGCATCGTACAGGAATTGCTTAATAAGTAAAAACAAACACCTTGAAGTCTTAATGCTGTTTTTGATTAGCAGAAACACAAAAAGGAATGCACTGAAGCAAGATGATAAAAAAAGTCTATCATGCAGTATGGTGGCTTAATGTATTAACACATATTTCAAACCAGTGATGTGACTGGAGGGTGGGGGGTTTAACCTATTACATTCCCATTCAGAATTAAAATTGTACGTGAAGGCAAACTGTGTGGAGAGGTGACCAGGACCGGGATGCCGAACAAGAGGGTGCCAGAAGTGCTTTTGTTTCTAGCATGCAGAGCTACTGCTTGAAGGCCTACGACAGCAGCATGAACTCCTGCTACTTCTAGTTCTTTACATTACTGCTTTGTGTGTGCTGGCCGCAGTCTGGCCGTGGTCAGCAAGTGCTCCACGGCGTGAGGAAGTCAACCCACAATCTCTGCAGGTTCAGTGACCAACTTAGATCCATCCCATGCTGTCTTGAACTGTTCAGGAACCGGAAATTCTTTCTGGTAGGAAACAAAAGCAGCAATGATGGTTAAAAAAACAGGGGATATCTCATGAAAACTGGTGGAATACTATTAGTTCTACATGACTGCGGAAGCATTGATAGCTCAGACACGACAGGATTAGAGAGAAGCCTTCTTCATTACCCTAGGAAGCTATTTTACAATGCCACACAGGAAAAAGCCTGATTGCTACCCAGTTTCAAATAGCCTTGGTATGGTACTAGTTTGCAATAACCCCTCTCACACCATTATCTGCATCGACTAAGTAAATAAGCCCCATGTCAGAAATTACTTCAGATTCCATCGGTGTCTGGGTTGGAACACAGTATAGAGGATTTAGATGCAGAGATTAAGCCAGAAATCTAATTTTAAGAACAAAAGCACTACTGTAATATGGAAGAATAAAATAAAATAAAAAACCCCAATCATTTTAAGTGTGATACACTTCAAAATAGTCAGCATCCTTTGTGGGGTACACAAAATGAAGCAGAACATCAAATACAGTGCCCTTCCATTCTACAAATTCAGTTAAATGATGGAAGACGTTACTGAGTATTTCTCTGTACCCAGCAAACAAAAAATTATGTGAAGAGACGTGTTTTTCATTTAGGCCTCAAAGAGGTGTTTTGATAGCCAGTAATTTCTGATGTTATGGTGATTTATGTTATATGGTGATGATGTTATGTTATGGAGACTGACCAAAAGGACTCTTTTTTAAAAAAGAAATAGATGAATATGCACCCACTAAAGATTGCTTCCTTTTTACTTGTCTAAAGCTGGGCATCCAGCAGTCACTTTCGGAAATGTGAAGCACAAAAATTCTCATTACACATTTTATTTTATAAAGCCTAAACCCCTGTACTAAATTCCAGGCCAAAAGACTAACAAGAAATTTAAGTTCTGGCTATGGCCATGCACTGCAATTTCAACTCTGTTCTGTTGAGGACACCAGGGAACTATTACAAGCACACTTTGCCTGCTTGTGTGTGAAGTGACAGAGCATGACTTTACCAGAAATGCCACTGGGCACAGTATGAAAATATTACCAGAATGGGAAAGGAACAGGGAAAATGCACCGGTTTAAGTGGCTTTTAGGACATATGTTGAAAATAGTACAAAGTACTACAGCTGCTACCCATGTATCAATAGCTTTAGAAAAAACAAGTCTATTATACTGTGTTATTCCACTGGTAGTAGTATTATATTTATCTTAGTTTTCGCCTCATCATCTTCTGACTTAGGTGCTCTTCTGTGAAGTTAATTTCTTTGGGAGATTATGTTTAGATACAAAAAAAGACCAAATGGACTGGACATGAAGCCATTATCCATCAGAATAGAAAGAGAGGACTTAATTTCTGATCTCTGAAATTACTTTGACCCAGAAAATAAGGAATTCTTCCTCCTGAGATACAGGCACATAGAAATTAAATTGTTTTGGATCATTTTTTTGTGACATAATATGTGTGTTACATCAATTTCCTTCCTAGCAGCTTAAATGCTCTTAACTGCCAAGACTAGTATAGAACAGAAAGGTAATTAAAAAAAAAATATCTCACTCACATAATCACCATCTTGGGGGATGAGAATGTTCATCTCGGATGACTTGGCACTCACAATCTCACAATCCAATGACTCCTCACTGAGGTAGATGTGGCAGCCTTCTGTTTTGTTAATAGAAATGGTCGGCACCTTCCCCATCACCTGCAAAATAAAATCTACTTCACATCAAATCTTAAAATGCAAACAGAGATACTGTTAGTAAAATCCTCACTGCCTTCTAGGTCTCATTTTGACCACCAGCATCTGATCTATGTGTCACCTGCCTGTGGGATGCTTTGATTTGATTTGCTGGACACTGAAAATTCTTGGCGGTGGTAACAAAGACCTATACACAACAGCAAACCTGTAATATACAGCAAGCTATTAATATACAGTTTGATGGCAGTACTTCTCTCATTCTCTCTGATTTCAGTGCTATTTTTGTGCTGATATTTAGGCAGTATTCACCTTGTTCATCAGTGAGAATTGGCTGAGAAGTCAAGCATGTCAACTTCAACCCAGTAGGGGCAAAGGGAAGACCCCGACATAAAGTAGTACTCAACAAGGGATTTGTAATACACACTGAAGACTTCAAAGCTCTTGCAGCATGCAACAGGAAAGGGCTTTTATCCCCTTTAGGCAAGCTACAGCTCCAAATAAGTACTAAGATCAATTTAATTAAATCTCTAAAACTATTTTGTATGTCTCTTTAAAAGCAAGCACAAGATTTACTTGAGGCGAGGAAGGGAAATCTTCTCTCGTTTACAATTGTACAGGTTGAAAGATTTCTTCATGGCTAACAGTCCAACTCACTGGCTGTCAGTAAAAGTTCCTGCTCCTGCCCTCTCTAGAAAGGACAGCAATATACTCTGGACATCAGAACAGCAGAGATTATATTATCCTAAGCCATAGAACAGTGACAGCATGTGACAGAGATGTACTTGTTAATGAGAGTGCTCCCCATCATTTAATTAAAGAGTATCTTTCAACTTCCGTTCCTTAAATGTGGCAGTAAACCAAGTGGTCTGTCCTCTTGCATCCCACCCTTATCTTGAGGGTGAAGTCTGAGCTATGCAGTGGATCAATGCATCTTAAAGTTCCTTTTCTTAAATGGGTTCTTATGCAATGGAGAACAGAAGGAAGGGGTGTTTAAAAATTTTTGCTAACATCTGGCAAGAAAAAAAGACACCGCTGAGATAAAGGAGAGACAAGCAATATGGCACTGAAGTCACTATAGCAAAATCTGTAGGATTAATTTACTGAAATCTGTTGCATTAACATATCATGTATTTGGACATTATGAACTCAGGTCTCCAAATTACTGAGAAAACTGAGGTGCTTAGCACTTGGCATATGTCAGCCCTGGGGGAGTTGCCTGATTTGGGCAGCTTACAGCACATAACCAGACCCTGCCTTCTCGAGTGAATCCCCACCCTGCTCCACGACACGCGTAGAAGCCTTACGCGCTATTCATAGTACACGATTAATTTTGATTCTAAGAATTTTGATTCTTATAGAAGGTATTTCCACTTTATTTGAATATTAGCAAGCTGTGGTTTTGCTATTCATTACATACGAATTTTTCAGCTTTCATGAATAGTTTAAGAGATAATGATTAAAAATAATACAATTATTTTAAAACTGCTCAAATAAGTGCCTGGGATCCTTAACTAACTGCCACCTCTGCTGTAAAAAGACACGTAGTGATCATGAATAAAACTGATTGTTACAGTTCAGAAGATAATGCACAGTTGGTAGCAACGTCAGTCACTTGCACAAGGTTCAAAATATAAAAACCCCATCTTGTTCCTATTCCCTGTGGTGGCTGTGACCATTATTTCTGAAGCATGGAACAGGACTGCCTATATTTAATGTCATACAGCAGGCACAGCCTCTTAAACAAAAGACCTCACTTAGAAGAGTGGCAGTTTAATATAGTAATTAACATTTCTTTTTCACTTAAAATAATACGTCCTGGAGTCTCTTCTTGAAATTACTTTGTGTGTGTCAGACACAACCCTAATTAGTATTAGAGCAGGTAGATAGACCTCTTTGGAATGGGATCACTGAAGTGCTGTAAATGTCAGGCAGACTGTATATTTTAAGCAGGACAAGTGTCCCCAGTAGAGAGGGCAATGTATGGATTTAAAATACGTGTATTTTCTTTTCATGAGAATCACAGGGAAGATGATCTCTGATGAAGCTTTTTGAAGGCAAATAAGTACACTACTTTGTTACATAAAGTGTCACGTCACTGGCCAGGGAGATTTTTTGAAATCACAGCACTTATTTTTAATTCATAGCATTTAGTTGTCCTTTGACAGTCTATTTGAACACTTTCATTGAGAGGATAAGAAAAGAAAAAAATCTTGTGCACTTAGAAATCAATTAGCTAACTGCTAGAATTTCTTCTGTAAGCACCACTGAACTTTCAAGTGCTGGGAGTTGCTTAGCATGAAAGCAAGCAGATCAGGGACAGAAGTAACAGTTCTGCCAGTGTACAGATCTCAGCTTCACCAGAAACAGAAGGCACTGGGCTATAGGAGGTTTGTTCAGTGATAGTAAATAGTTTCAACAAGCATTTTCTAAAAACATCAGCAGAATTTAGTGCATATAAACATCCATTCGGATACTTCTTTATTTTGTTGTGCTCTGTGAGTTTTTAAAATCTCTTGTAACTACATGTTGGGCTTTTTCCCCCCACACTTGTTCTACATCTGTCTTCATCTCTCACTTAGATATTTACCTGAATCTGAATATCCCTGGAGTTGATCACTTCCACGATTCCCACAACATTGTCAAACACAAGGCCAAACTTTTTACAGTTGTCTGAAATAAAAGCAATCATAAATAAGAAAGGCAAGACAAAAGGAAATACATGCACACCTGCTACATTAACTATGAAAATTCCCGGTCCTGCACTGCACAGCTGAGTGACTTTGCTCTCATGATGAATCATTAAAGTGAAGGGAATGATTCAGATGCATTATTAATCACATAAGTCAGTTTTTCCAAGACTGTCACTTAAAGCCCAGCTGAGCTACCCACTCACCAATAGTAATTGAGTTGATTTTTCCTTTTATCTGAAGTGTAGATTTGTTACACTTAAAAATGTAGGCCACTTGCTTGAGTTCAGTGTTGTTAATGACCAGGTCGTTCTTATCCTCTTGATATTCCTATTTCAAAAGAAAGTTTATTTAATTGGTTGTCTTTAACTAACAGTCTTTAGCTAACAGTCAGACAGAGTTTAGTACAATTAATCCTCGAGTCATTGCACCTTCAGTTACAACAGAGCAATATCCTTCCTGTGGCTTAAAATCCTAATCTGCTTGGTGACCAGATCTCTCACCTAACTGACCCTTAGATGACACTGTATCTTTTAGAGCTGCAGAGCTGAAGAAGTTAGCACAGACAGTGATAAAATCCATTAATTTTGCAGCGAAGATGTTATGCTCACAACATATTAAATTATTCACAGTTTAAAAAGGCACTCACAAAACTGCTGTTTGGCTCTCATCTGATTCAGACTGAAGAACAGAGCAAGTTTTCCCTCCCCAGGTGTTACATAACGTTTGACACAGCATATTGTGAACACATACAGGCATTACCATATACAACGAAGGAGTAATAGGCAAAGAAACTTCCTTTCATTAGGCTTAAAAGAACAACTACACTCCCTGGATGTCCAGGAAAGGCTAGGGATCCACAAGGAAAGTCCCGAGTAGTAGAACCGTAAGGCAACAAAGCACAGGCAAACGGAGACTGCACCTCATGCAAACTGGACTCCCCTGTAATATACACTGACTGTGTACATAACCTTCTGCATGACTAAACTGCATATTCTTTCTGCTCTCTCTTAACCAACACAGCCACATCAATTTTCATTCCTAGATTCTTTGGTATATGCCTCCATAGATTAACACCCAAACTTCAAACAAATCTCCTTTTTCCATCTGTAGATTGGGCAAAAGGAAAACACTCCTCTACTTTTAAGCATGCTTGCATGGAATGGGCAGTGAAAAATAAATGTATAATTCCATTGGTTAGGGAAACTGGAGAGAGTGGTCTGTGATGACTGTTCTCTCTCACTCACAGGAACGGCCTACAAAAAGGGATTTTAATTGGTGTTCTCTACTGGACTTGTTTCTGGGGCAATGTCAGATTTTGCAAGGAATTTATATGCTGGTTCTGATGTTCTCCAGGGAGATGAATTAATAAGTGATTCTCAGAGACAAATGAATTAACTTAAGATACTACAGAATAGTAAAAATTTGAACTGTAGCAATGCAGAGAAATGGAGGACTCAGCCCATTTTAGTTGCAACATTGTTTTGTTGCATGTTAATGACAGACAAGATGTTTCAGTGCTCCTCCTGGTTTGCAATGTGCAAGGTGCAATTCTGAGTGTGACTGGAACTCACCACTCTCCACTTCTTTCCCTCTAGCTCCAACACAGGGGCATGGTTCTGCTGTGGGGAATTTTTCGGAGAGGTAGGACTTGGAGTATGGCTTTTTGTTGGAGAACGAACAGGTGGACCTTGGGCACGTAAGCTGGGATTCTTGTGAGTCTTCTGGTCATCAGAGACATGTCGAAGCCCTAAAAAAAAACCACCAAAAAAAAAGGGTGCTTGTGAAAGAGAGTCTATTTTGCAATCCTAAAAGTGCTCATGTGGAAGCGTGAAAAGTTTGTTTGCAATTGTGTTATTCTCTGAAATCACATTTTTTTTTATTTCCTCCAGGTTTACCTGGGTAACGACCTAAAGTGTAACTGCTGACATACTTTTAGCAGATCATATAAAACCTCTTCTACTGTGGATGGGCTCTTAGTATCTCCAACAGAAAATCCCACAATGTCTTCTAGGTCCCTCTCTGTCTGTAGCAAGCTCTGAGAGCTTGTTGTATCATATTTTTCTATCCGTAAAACAGAGTTTCTTTTTCTAATTTGTGTCAATATTTGACCTATCCCTGCAGCATAAAATGCAGATATATCAATCATATGTATTTAAATTCACAGACATACACTTAAATTACAACTGTACAATATTAATACATAAAGCTTTATTTCACCTGACATGTAAGACATTTTGACACAGGTCTGTACACTCAATGTGAGTCAGAAAGTGGGATAAAACTTTATTTCAATTGCAACTTAAGAGGTTGACCAGCTACCAGGGGCTGAAGATATCCAGCTTGGCTGCCTTCAAATTAAAAGGATACCTCTAAATGGTGTGAATGTCAGGCATACCGAACTTATTTGGGTGCTGTGGCTTCTAAAGGAGGTTTTGGTATGCAGCCTTCTCCATCGGACCGTTCCAAGCCTCAGATGGATCTGAGCTGCTAGAATGTAACTTAAAAATGCTGCGAAAGTTAGGCTAATACACGTAACAACTCTTGATGTAGTTTGACTCCTAGATCACAACTGGATTTCCTTTTCTCCCGACCTTTGGTAATTGCCTCTCCCTGGTTAAGCTGCGCAAAGAGGGCTGAGCGAGATGCAGCTCCTTCTTCCTTTGCGGTCTCCGCATCGAAGATGGGGGGCGGTCCCGGGGGCGGCGGTGGCGGAGGTGGCGGGGAAAGGCAGGAGCCGCTGGTTAGAATTGATCGCATGGACATGGGGGATGCAACAGGACCCTGTTTGAGATAGAGGGAAATTATTTTGCATACAGAGTTTCACAGTAGTTCTTACTTATTAACATCCTTGAATGCGGTGAGTTCGGGTGACTCTAGAAAGCCACAGGCTCAGGAGAATTTCTGGCTCCATAATCGAATGTAATCCTGTGAATCCTTCCCTGCACCTGAGCAAGCACAGCTAGAAAGACTGACAGCCCGCACTCTACCCTTACTGCAGAAGTACTCCACCTAAAATATTTGTCTCGAACACTTGTAAGGGCTGATGTTAAAAATCTTTAACAGTAACTATTCCGTATTTTTTCCAGTGTTTACTTACATAAAAAGGAAAATGTGGGGGTTTTTTTTGTTGTTGTTGTTGTTTTTTTGTTTTGTTTTTTTTTACAAAGAAAATGGTTTGGTACAACACAAATAACCGAGAGAGTCATAAACTGTCAGTCATATGTAGGGAACATGATAAATTGTATGCAAGATGGAAAATGCTATTCTTTGAACTGTTCAAGTTATCTGTAAAGATTCAAAGACCACAGAATGTAAAAACTATGATGATTCAAATCTCTTGATTCTGAAATTCAATTTTTGAGTTTTTAGTTCAATTTCTTAAATTCTTTTTTCCTTTTTCTTTTTTCAGTTGCAGGAGATCACAGCACACAAGTCATGAGTGAAGGGGGCCTTGGCAAGGTAAGTAACACAATCTTTCTTTCAGTTCACATAATCAAAAGTACATATTTTGGTCTGAATTACAATGCTTACATAGAATATTATCAAACAGACAGAAAATACTAATAATTATCTGACTAAAATTTTGTAAGAATGGCCTAACATCCTAATAAGATTTTAGAGAGAATCTGAGAATCACTTTTACTATCCTGCCACTGAGTGTCACTCTGATCCTACCTCTCTGCAGCACAGGAGGAACTTTTAAAAGAACTATTGAGAAAATGAGATTGGTTCTGATGAGTTCAGCTGGCTACAGAGATACTGTGCATTGCAGCAGCAAATACTAACAGGTGGGCAGATACAATGGGAAAATTACAGCGACTTCTGGAGTCACAGCTCCTCTAACTGGCTACCTTTCTTAAGAGATGCAGGTTGTTTGTGCACCCCTGGTAATCCATCCTGGAACTTGATATTGCTTAGCTGGCCTCTGAGGATATTTTTAACCATTTATGGTACTACTCTTTCTGATTTCCACTAAACTGAAACAGAAAAGTATTGATCTGGTTCATGCATCTCAGAGGAGTGAAAACTATAGCTATTTTTTAAAAAGTAAAACTTGTTTTGGCCTGTAACAAACTGATAACAGTCCCAAACTGCTAACAGAAAAAGAGCTGAGGTCCACATGCTCCTTTTTTACTTACTCTTCAGATATACTTTAAGTAACAAAATAAAAGTCTAAGATCTCCTAAGGGAATAAGCTGTCTTCTTGTTAACAAATCTTTTTGATCAAATGTAAACAAATGAGAAGATTCTCCTTTTGAAACCAATTATAATTTATTGTCAAGATATACTGGGACTAAAGTCGACTGCTTTTAGAGACATTCCATTGTTGCATGGAAACATTTAACTCAGAGCTTCTGCTTACATACTTCCTTGTTATAGGTCAGTGTTTTAGGCTGGGGACAACTTTTTCACTGGGCCCTCAATTTATAGTGCCCGATCCCTGCCTCTGCTAATGCCAGTGAAGTTACCTGCAGTGGAGTCAGCAGAACTGTGGATTATTGTAATTTAGAAAAAAAATTATGTAAGTGGATTTAGTAGTACAATCATTTATTGCTGCCTGAGGTGCAATACAGATCTTCCCCTTCTGTTGCCTGCAACCATAGCAACTGAATCCACTCTGCCCTGGTTATCCAGAATTATGAACATTGCATTTGCAGGGCTTTTCGAAACACTCAGATACTCAGAAATGGCACTCACCATTCACAGTGTGAACATGCAGTTATGAATTATGTGTGCTTTATGAAAGGCAATTAATAGCAGTAGTGGTAGTGGCTAATAACTTTTAGTCTGAGATGAAAATCTGCTTGCCAAATTCCAAACTTTGATTTCTCAAAAATACCTACTGCTTCCACCTGCCTATCAATACAGTGCTGTGATTTTCCAGAAACTTGTGTAAGACTGACATGTCCACTTAGAATTAACCCCCTCTAAATTGTGCAAAGGCTGCAAAGATGCATTAGAGAAAAAAGTTCCGGAAGCTATCTGGGTATTTTGCATGTAACACAGAGTGGTAGGTCACTCTGGCAGTCTCTTTGCTTCAAGTGTCAAACTCAAGGCCATTACAGCTCAATGCAGGACACTCCTGGCTAAAATAATGCTGATGAGTAGTGCATCAAAGGCAGTTTCCCAAATGGCAATTAAAGGATGGGAATATCCATGTAATGAGATGGAAGTAAAACTCAGAGGGGTTTATCTGTGGAAGTGGGTCATCTCTCTCCCAGAACTCTGAAAGAACTACCTTGTCGAAGTACAGATAAAAGGAAGGATTTTAAACACATCAGTTAAGTTTGGACACGGTTTTGTATGACTGGAGATTGTTGTCATATTTATTTTCAAGAAACAGAAGATGTAGGAAAGGATCTGGGAAACTAGGAGCTTTTTTCCTTTTAGAGGACTACTGATGAAAAAAACAAGTCTACTCAAAAATCTCAATTCTTCACCTGAGCAGCTAAGACATTCTAGTCCTTTAAGTCAGTTTCAAAAGTAAGAAAAAAATTTATTTATTGCACTCATGCTGCTCATCTGCCTCTTCTTTTCTTTACAAGCCTGATCCCTCCACCAAAGTGAGTAGTTATCTCCACTGAACACAAAAGATTTTGAGTTAGATCTAGTTAAGAACATAGAAGCTGTCACAAGGTAAAGTTACTTGAGGTTCTGTCACCCTTCCCACTTTTCCTCTTAATTTTGTGCAGTCACAGAAATAAAAGACAGACTGAACCCTGGTTGTTAGCTTTTCTCCTACATGGCAAATCTTGTCTAGTTTAAGACCTGACTTACAGCTACACAAGCTAACTGATACTGTAGCATGCTATTTTCAACATCAAGGGCCATTCTGGAAACTGCAAACAATTTCAATCATAAATTAGGCCAGGCAAAATTGAAGGACAAATCACAGGAAAAAAGGTCTCTCAAGTACAGGGTTTAACTGCTCCACTGTAGACCTCCCATCTTACAGCACGGACTCCTCCAGTAGGACCATCCAGCACTGAAATAAAATGGCATGGGAAAGAGAGACAAGTCTCACTAATGAGAGGGTGCACAGACCTGCTGGGAAGGAGGGTACAGTCTAACTCTGGCTACAGTCTTCTTTTGTTTGCCATTTTGATGTACCTAACTGAAATCAAACAAACATTCAAATGAGGTGAAATTCTTTGTGGGGAGAGTGGCTCAGGGAAACTCTCAAAAGGAGGAAGAAAGTGCAAAAGTGAACTGGAAATACAGAAGGCACATTTCACTTCTTGCATTCCCTGCATGCCAGGAAGATGGGACCTGTGGTGCACTCAGACACACTGATGTGTAAAGGGCAACTTAAAAATCAGCCAAGTGAAGTAGTTCCAGGAACTTTTTTTAAAATTCATTTTGATATCTATTAATAAATGAACCTCAAAGTTACCAACCTCAGCCACTGACAATTACTTTGCTTTCCCTAGTTACTCTTCTAAGGCAAGTTGTAAGTCTTCTAAGACAACTTACACCCTCAGGCTCTAGAATATTTCTGAACCAGGCTCTTAAAGTGTTCTGGTATCTAGTAGTACTTGTGTATAGTCCTATCCAATTTCAACAGAAGTGCCCTTAACAAAGTCCATTCATTTCTGTTCTGTATAGGGTGGTGTTTGTGAGAGCTGCCTGGAATAAAATAGCAGGTTACATTCCCACAAAAGTTCATCTATCCTAAAGCAGCAGGTGCTTAGCAGCTTTGCTATTTGCAAACAACTCTTCAGATTAACTTCACACAAATGTGAACAACAGTGTGTCTTTACATAAAAAGTATTAGGAGCCATTTGGACCACTGAAGGCGGTTGTTTGCAAGCTGCCTTTCTTCCTCTTTTATTTCAGCTGTTTGCCTCGGCAACAGCTGCTGTTCTCAGTGCTGTGGTGCCTGTAGACACCACGTCAAGTTATACTGATAGCTGACTGCTCCCATTAGCATGTTCGTGTGGTCATTTTTCCGTTTACAAATATGCCCCTAGTGAGAATTATCAGGGGAACAAATAGAGTTGTCCTTACTTTGGGAAAATGTTAACACGAAAGTAAGCCGTAACTTTTAACCTGGTAGCTTTGCATCATAATGAACTCAGTGTGCTCTGAACCATGCTCCTGGAGCTTTCTGAAGTGGAGGAAAATGTAATTCTCTGAGTAAGGTCCTATCAGGAACAGGACATGCAGGCCCTGTGACCATGTACTAAGAGCTCTGTAGGGGATAAAACATTCCTCTCAGGGAAAAAAACTGTCTTCAGCTTCCAAGCATGCTCTAAATGGGGTGACAGGAATGGGTCAGGGTTTGCCCCTTGCTGGATAGCCCCAAGCCATCTGCAGAGGCCCAAGGGCCTCCCACTGACTGGCGGAGAAGCTTCCTTTAGCGACATTTATGAGGTCTGATAAATGCCACCGTGCGAGGGTTTGCAGGACTGTGGTACAGCCTCGAAGTATATTATATTTCTACCTTCCTCTTGTACAACTGGAAGAAGGGTGAGGTACGCTTCTTTTTCTCACTTAACTGGCTCACTGCAAGAAAGAAATGAAATTCTCATTTAATTCCCTTGAAATTACAGCAGAGCTGAGTGAAGCCCTTTGCTTGAGAAGCTTAAGACATTTCTCCTAAAGGCTTCGTTCCCCCAGAGCACAGGGCAAAGCCAATCTCGTTAGAGAAATAAAATGCTGTTCACATATAACACAAGTGCTCTGGATGCCATACTGCCACTAATTTTTGGTGGCCATATGTAGCTTGACATATCTTCAGGTCTGAACCCAGCTACTGAGAGACAGTAAGAATTTCTTTTTATGTCTTATCACAGATGTTACTATTTCCTGAGCTATTCTTGCTGAACAGCTCCCTGGGTTAGCCTTCCATGTCACTGTTACTATATTTTTTGTACTTCAGCAGCAAGGAGCCCCAGTCAGAGGCTCCTGCCTCTGGGGATACGAGGGGCTTATGTGCCAGACCCTGTACAAACACCCGCAACGTTCCTCTGTGTTTATCCAGCTTTCAGCTGACACAGTGCTGCACGGAAACTGAGGGGAACAAAGTTCTTGTGCTGAGAACCTGCTGTGGAGCGTGTGAACAATGCATTTCTTGTAGCTGCAATAGTTGATTTTACTCTGAGCCAGAAGGTTATGAGCATCTATATAATGCATATAAATAAATGATATATGCAAGTGTAAGATATATAGTACCTATTTCGTTAGTCATTCCTATTAACAGGTAAGTATCTATTTGCAGCTGAAGCAACAGGTGGCTTAAAGAGAGTTCAGGAAATCCCTCCCTTAATTTATTGGAAAGCTTTCATGTCAGCAGACAAACAGGAATCCTAATGGGGAATACATTCTTCTCAAAAAAAAAAAAACAAACCACCAAAAAAACAAGGATATCCCTGTTTTCTGCCCCTTTATAGTAAACCTAGTTTCACATCTAAAATGATTACAGCATTCTGTATTGTTCTTTCCATAAATATGCACAGCTTATGTATGTATCTTCATATACAAGAATTGTGAAGCTCAAAAGATCACATATCAACCTCTGGGAACAGGTGGACTGTGACTCAGGGGCACAGAGCTCTTGTTAAGGTGTTTTTTTGTGTAAAAGCAGCTTAGCACAACAGTTCTATTACCTACCCTATTTAAGCCACCTGTCTGCATGAGTTATGCTGCCCGGAGAGAGCTGCAATTTACTGGATGAAACAGCTGACTTACAGAGCCTGTAATCTTTGTCACTTAAAACACAAAACAACAAAAACCAAGCCA
>WAAG01082888.1:782-14488 GCA_013390105.1 Tichodroma muraria
GTAGGCTGTACAGAAATTATAACATGCTTGAGTCCCTGATTTTTCCTACAGATGGACCGTAACAGTTCAGGCCATGCTGTCTGCTGTGGGTTGTCAGGAATAGCCTTCCTCTTCAGCAAAGCTTTTTCTGCTTTGATTTCAGGAAAGGAGGTAAGAAGCCTTGGGGGACATTTCTGTATATACTTGCTCATTTGCATTTCTTTGCTTCTTTTGTCAGTTTTGCAGCAAAAATGGCCTTGGGAAAATGCTTGCATCTTTCCTTTCATGAAGTACTTTCCTTGCATGGACTTTGTACTTTCACACCGTAGAAATGAAAATAATTTCTGTGTGAGAGTAGAATAGAAGTAGGGATGAAGGCCAGCATGTTTCTAATGAATGAAGACTCATCACAGCTACACCTTTTGTGAAATAATGACCTGTTTCTTCTAGCATTTCCTTGATCCTACAGGCCAAACAGTACCACCAAAAGAGTGGACCCACCAGTGTGAAGGAGCAGGATTTCCTAGAGGGAAGCAATATGACATCTGTAGAACAAGACATCTGTACTCTGTACTGCAACTGATACGTGCAAATCTTCCCCACCTTCTGTCCAACATTTATCTGTTTCTTTCTGCCTGACCTTACCACCTTCCAGCAGCATAGGCAGCAGGACTCACTATGGCTTTTTTGCCCTGGTGTCTAGCACAATAGCTCTTGTTTGTCTAGTACAGTAGTCATTGTTTAAAATTCCTAGCTACCACTAAAAATAGAAAGAGTAATGTATTATTTATAAAAGGTTGTAATCTTGAATAGTAGTAGTGTTTCATTTTGGCCAGCCACTGAACTAAACACTTCATGCCCTGACAAGTTACAATGTGGAGACACAGGCATTCAAGTGTGAGAAAAAAAATGGCTCTGAATATTTGCTGGACCAGTACACAAACAACAAGTCTAAATCTGGTGGGGTTTTGTTCACTCCTGTTGAGATACAGAGATATGTTTTTCATAAGACAAATTCATCACATGGATTACTCTTCCCTCCTGGATCACAGTATTATGAATGTTCCAGGCAGGTCTGCTAAAGAACTAAATTACTATTTCCTTATTCTAATCAGTATAACCGGGGCAGAGGGGTCAGCATGCGATGCCTAGGAGATGGCATGTGATACCTAGAAAGTGGGCATTGCAGGACCTATGCTTCCCTGAGGGTACAGGGCAGCCCTAGGGCTCAGATCAGAGGCATGCCTCTAGCTTTGTGTATCTCATTCTAGTCAAATTTTCTCCTGTCTTTTATGGGTCATGATATTATTTCACACATTCACCAGTATCAAGGTCAGGCTTCCAGAAGAAATCTTTTTTTTTAACGACCAGCAAGCCTTTGGCTTTGCATTCTCTTTTACTCTCATCCAAAAAGAAATCTTAATTTTCCAGTCCTCAGATTTTCTGGTGAATTCCTAAAAGCCTGCTTTCTTCTACCTAGCATAGGTGCTTCTGAAAGGATCCAGTTCTTCAGCTAGAATGTCTGTAGCTTATTAGAAGAGCCTGAGATGACTTTCCTTAGATGATCCTTTTCCATTTCCCTGCACTTGTCCTGTAGAGGAACTGAAGGGACTGTGGAATTACCCTGTCATTTCCAGTTGCCAAATTCAGGCAGAAACTTGCAGAAGTGAAACTCTAAAGCAATGAGCATTTACTGTGTTTTGAAAGAGAAAGCTCCTTGCTGGCCTGGAGAGAAGAAAAAGAAAAAAGATCTTCCAGCCTTTCAGCTCACAAATATTTTTGGGTGAGCTATAGCTAAAAGCACAGGTCAAACAATAGATACGTGTCTAATCCAAGGGTAGAGCCTGGTGATTTACACTACAACTTAAACTTTTAGGTCACCCAGGAACAGTTATCATTCATATGCTGGTAGGAGATAAACCTTTTCTTCCTTCTCTTCTGTTCTTCTCTTAATACTCAGAAGTTTCTCATATAGACATCTGGCAATTAAAGCTGTATTGTAAAGCTACACTGAACCAAGATGATGGGAGGCAGATGGTTTCCATGGTAACTTCAAAGCAAATTTTAGAGCAATTTCTCCCCACTCTGGTACATTGCAGTATAACACTCATCACCTGCTGGCTGGAAAACTGTATTTGTGGCCACTTGAACTGGCTAGGTATGATGAGAAATAAAAATAAAGGTGATCCAAACTGACTTCAGTCAACATTCTCATGCACAGAGGTATCCCAGACATAACCCCAAAGCTCAGCTCATCTCCAGGTTTCTGATGTTCCCTGATAAAACAATTGCCAGACTAAAGGAATGACAAACCCCTCTGCCATGCCCTTGGACATGTCTGCCCTGGAGGAAGTTTCTGACCAGGATTTTGTGTTTGTTCATCTATTTTCTGAAAGTCAGAAGGAATTTAAAGGCAGCATAAGATTCATCCCCTTCTGTCCATATATCATGGTTAAAACATTAAAGTAAGCTTATCTGACAGCATTACAGGAAAGATGTCAAGTCAAGGGAGATGATCAAACCTTTATCTTCACCTTTACAGGTAAAATGAAAGAATCATCTGGATTTTGAGGAGCTTTAATGAAGCCTGGGATTCCAAAAGTGCCTGTACAGTCTGGAGATAAAATATGCTGTGTCTTTTTTTTGTTTGTTTGTAGGAAAAATTTGGAAGCATAACCACTACATGAGTTTAAACTGACATGCCTGCAGGCGTATTAGCAAACCCAACTTCTCAGACATGGATTAGTACAATAGCATAAAATTATGCTTGTCATGATTCTTGATAAGGTAAATAAATTCTGTATGCATAAAAGTCACGAGCTACCCTTGCCAATACAAATGAGATCAACAAAGAAATCTTTGTATGGAAATTCCCTGCACAGTGTTGCATTTGGTATTGATAAAATGGCTTCTGAAGCCAGGAAATCCTTCTGAAAGACACTTGTAAATGACTAACAACTTTCTTTCTTAAAAGTGGACAGCTAAACATAATCATAGACATCTGTTTTAGTCAAAATTTTTAATTAACAAGAATTAACTATGTATAATATAATTTATGCAACAAATGTAATAATATTTAAATAAGATCTATTCCTTCCATTTTTACTTGATTAAAAACTGTAAACCTGTGTAGTGTCAAGCTTTCCTGTTTACACTGAAGAGAGAAATAGTCTGTGTTATCTAGAATAGGAAATGAAGCTCATAGATTAAGATCTGCTTTGTCTCTGTGCATAAAATAACCTTGTAATGAGGTCTCACTGCTGAAAAGAGTATTTATGAATTCTGCAAAATATTAACTCAGACTTTTTTGATGCTTTTATCCTCAGTATTTCACTTCTTGTGTTAACCAGAATTTGACAGAATTGCATTGGAGAAAACAAGCATGCAGAGCTGCCAGGTCTGGGGTACTGAGCTGAGCTAAATATGTGTTGTGACGTGCTAAAGATAGGATTACTTTTTTTCCCTTTCAAAGTACAAACAAACACTGCTGGAAACTCTGGGTATTGTGTTCCAACAGCTGGGTTTCTATGTGACATATCCAAATGTGCACACATGTGGCTCTGTGTGGAGGCTGGGGAGCCCACAATACCTGGATCACTATTAGTCCTCTGGAGGGACAGACCCTAAGCGAGATAAGTCCCCCTTGCTAAGGTGAGGAAGTGGATCCTCCTCCTAAGAGACATTGCTGTTATGCAAGTGTACCCCAGTTCTCTCTCCCCGTTGACCTCTCCGCCTCTCTCTTTCTTCCCTGAATGTATGTTCCCCAGAATGCTCTGCCTTCCCTGCTCACCCATTGGCCCCATTTTGCTGCAGTGCCCCGCCCCTGCCACTCTATTGGCTGTTAGCCTTTGCCCCGCCTTTGTACCGCCCCTGGGCCCTCAGCCCATTGGACCCTGATGCTCTGCTCTGCCCTCCCTCATCCCTATACTTAAAGCCTGGACCCGCCATTGTTTGCTGCTTTCGTTCCTGGGCCCCTTTGAGCGTGGCTGAGTAATCCTTCTCGGAACTCGCCACGAAGACCCTTCCCGCTTCTTTGCCGTCGAGTCATACGCGCGCTGTCTGGTGCGCGTGCAGGGGGTGACTGCGTGCGTATGCCTGTGCCACCGAGCGGCTTCCGTAAAGAGACGCTTCTGGAAGGTCGCAGCACTCGCCCCGCTGCCGGCCGGCTAGCGGTCTGCAGCAGCTCTGAAATTCTAATTAATCGTCTACGGAGTATGCTTGTTCTCACTCAGAAGGTTCAGAGAACAAAAGGCAAAGCTGTGATGAAGATTCGAATTTGACTCTTCAGTCTAATGTGACATCCAGAGCTCTCTGTTCTTTTCTTTTTTCTATACTATGAGGAAGATACGTAAAATAGCTGTCACAGTCTCTGTTAGTTTGATGCTATTGATGGAGTGGGATAAAATACTAGCTCTGAACAAACTCTTCACAGGGAAACTGCCTATACCAGATAACTCCTGTTTTGGTACATTTTGTAGAAAAAATAATTTTATTTTTCTCTTATGTAAAGGGAAATACTACATTGAAATGCAGACATGAGCCAATATGTGTTTTGTAAGGACATTAGAAAATTACTGTTGAATAAAAACAGGTCAGTTGAGGTAAATAATGGATTTTATATGGGGTATATTAAGTAGTTGAAAGTTGTTCCTTGAAAGAGGAGGTGAACAAAAGTTGGATGGGAAAAGGTCTAACTTGATAGAGATCACCTGTTTCTAATAATAAGTAATTGGACAGGATACATATGATTCACTGACTACGTGTGGTAGTCTATTCAAGGGTTTATACCCTGGTCTTCTCTAGGATAACAGCCCCCGTATCTTACTTGGCTCAATTCCTTCTTTCAGCCCTGCCATTTTGCTTCTCTAACATGCAATTTCTATCAAAACACATCAGACACTCTTTTGGACTGATTCACAGCAGTATAATTTACTGCACTTACGAATATTGACCTTACAGTTGACAATATAACAACCATTATTTTTGTTGCCAACAAAGACTGAACAGGAACGTCCAAAGAAGAGCACAAACCTCTGCAAGGAAAAGATAATTCCCTGGGATAGGTCTGCAGCAGGTTGGTCCTGTCTGTGGAAGAGTCACACATCCCACAGTGATGGTTAGATTGCTTTGGGTTAAGAGATTGCCCTGCACTATGAAGGCCTTCAAGGACTCCTTGGGGGTGCAATTTATTTAAGAGTGAGCTGCCTGTTGACATCGGAGCAGCACCAGTAACATTAGCAGTGTTTGAATCCCTTCCATAGGCTGACATGGAACTGCTGCTGGTACTTAACAACGAGCCAAACATCTGCTCGCAAAATGTGGTTAATTGCTACTGACAGCACATTCACACTTAGCTATCCCATCAAGTGGAGTGTAGTGAAAAGTTAATATGCTGGTGTCAGTGGGAAATGTACGCATGTCCTCAAGAGGCTGTGTCTTTCTGACAGTGTGTCCCACTGTGGTAGTGCACCCAGTCAAACAAACAGGGTGGCGTGTACGAGTGCACTGCTGCTACCCTTCTGCCTGGTAGGGCATATCCAAGCCTCCCAGTGACATGAATGATGGCTGTCATCAAAGCACACAGTCACAGAGAGATGGGAATTGCTCCATGCCCTTTCATACTTGAGTTAGCCATCAAAGAACTGAGCCTGACAATGCCCAAGTCACAAAACTAGAATAAGTCTCTGGAGGCAATCTATTTGTCTCAGTTTTAAACTTCTTCCCCTCCCTCTCAAGAAGAGGACTCTTTCAAGCTTTTTAAGATTCTAGAAGTTGTCAAATGCCAAGCTGAGGCTAGAAAGTAGTGCAGCATAATGGCAACCATTTGGAGAAGCAAATAGATTTGAGGACCCAAAGTCTGCTTCCAAGTTTCACCTGGACTAACTGGATCTTGCCTGGCCCTGTGAGTTCAGGGTCCACTACTGGCCAGAGGACCACAGTGGGGTCCTCTTCTGGTTTAATTTCGTCTAGAAGAGCCCCTTCATGTTCGGTGTGGTCACCACATGGATCTATTTCCTTCCAGACCACACTCTTGATCCAAACTACAATGCACATGAAGTTAGATAGTATTTCTGAGTCCTACTTGGGGTAACCTATAAGTAAACTAACTACCGTTCTGAGACAATCAGATCACTTTGAAGCATTTCTGGTGAGACAGTTAAATGTGAATTGTATCTAATATCATCAGACACATAAGCCAGCTGTGACTGCAAGCTAGGAGAAATTTAGATAATGGTGAGAAACAGTTTTTTGAAAACAAAAGAAACAACTCTTTTGCCCTTCTTTTCCAGGAAAATACTACTCACCATCAATAATCTGTGCAGTTATCTAGTCAGAGTAATATTCCTCAAGAAAACACAATGAGTTTTCAATTTTATATTTTTTCAATTTTTCAATTTTTATAGCCAATGCAAAATTGAGACATGAAAGAAATCTTGTGAATAGACTCAGAAACTATAATAAAGTTCGATGACAGAATGCTGAATGTTAATAAATTGCCTGAGGTTTAAGTAAACGCCAGAAAAATACTGCAACTCCCTATAGTGATGGAGAATTAATAAAATGGTCATTCTCTGCAGGAAAGTAATTACTAGGTCAAATAAACTACTGCACGTTTCAGGAGGTTGGTAGGCTGCTCCTGATCCAGGGGCCATCAGATGTTCTTAAAAGGACATTGTGATTTTCAAGGTGCCCTAACTACTCCCACCTCTGGGGAAATATCTGTTGTGCTTTTGAATGCTTGGGTCAGAAGACTTGTTGGTTTGGTGGTGAGGAAGAAGGGGATCCGGTGACAGACAGGGAAAATACAAAAAGAAGAATTTCCCCTCTTCTGCTTTATTGATCTTTTGGCTGTTTTGGTAGTTTGACCCAGGTTGGAGGATGCCAGGTACTCACCACACTCCTCTATCACTCACCTCCTCAGCCGGATGGTGAGAAAGAAAATAAGATGAAAAACTGCTTCATGGGTTAAGATAAAGGCAGTGTAATAAAGCAAAAGCTAAGGCTGTGTGTAGAGGAAGAGGAAAACAAAAGGTTTATTCTCTACTCCCCATCAACATGTGATGTTCAGCCACTTTCCTGGAAGTGGGGCTTAAGTACACATAGGGGTTGCTCCAGGGGACAAATATCATAGTAATGAATCCATCTGCTTATGCCCCCACCCCCTCCCCCTCCTCCTTTCTCATTGCTTTTATTCCTGAACAGATGTCATATGATACAGAATATTCCTTCAGTCCATTTTGGTCAGCATTCCCAGCCATGTCCCCTTCCAAGATCTTGACCCTCCCCAGTCTGCTGGTGAGGGGGGAAGTTGTAGAGACGGCTCTGATGCTGTGCCAGCACTGCTCAGCAGCAGCCAGAACAATGGTGTGTTATCAACACCTTTCTGGCCACCAATGCACAGCACAGCACTGTGGGGGACTCCTTTGGGGAAAATATAGTCCATATCAGCCAGACCCAATACAACTGTATATAGGTACAGCAAGATTGATCAGTGTCCAACTTTTATGAATTAGCATTTGTCGTCTTTCCAGTTTCCATCTACACTCAGGTTTCAACTGCAGTCCATGTGAAATTGCCATTTCAGGTTGTCTCTTGTTCTCCATGGCTTTAAATACTCAATTTAATAGATTCAGTTGACATGACAGAGTCCTTGCTGTGTAGCCCATTTTCATACAAGGGCTCATGATAGTGCTTCCATTGCAGCTGAGCCATTAGCTGTGGGAGAAATTAAATCTAACATATTTAATCCATTGCAGTCATCTGATGCAGGCAGTGCTGTTTCTTTACATCCACAGTCACAAGCCTGAAATACTCTCTGATTCTTTTGCTAGCTGGATCTACTGACAAAGTAATGGAAGTAATGAAAAAATGTGATAAGGTTTTCAATAAACTACATCTTATGTATGGGGAATATAAGGCATGTCAGCAAGCATGGAATTACAGAAAATAAGTATTACTGAGCAAAGTGTTTACCTATTTTTTGCTGCATTTTCAGTTTTAGTCAGTACAACCTGATCAAATACAGCAAATTCACTGGAGCTTGTGTTGACATAATGCAAGATTTTAAAAAAGCTTATTATCATGAACCAGTTATTAAATGTTCAGAAATATTAATGAGAAAGTGCCAAAAGATGGAAGTTTATGAAAAATAAAACTTTTTTAGTTGAATGAAGGTTTTCTTCTTAGTGAAGGTGTGCAACGCTAAAGATATAAGTCTCACGATAATAAGCATTTTTACCAATAAAAATTAAGAAGTAAATAAGCTTTATGCATAAAATCTCAGATGGCACAAAGTGATGTGAAGAGCCCAGTCAGGGGGTGGACTATGGAAAACAAAGGATCGGAAAGGGCTGACACACCGTAATGGAAAAGCCTAGTACAATGGGATAGGTAAGGGTGGAGGGAAGCCCTTCAAGCAGAACTGGTTAGAGAGTGGAAAATACTATGATGCATAAGCATTCCAGGAGGCTTCAGGCATGAGCTGACAGCAGCTGGAAGCTGTTTCCAGACATATGGATAAGAAGTTTATTGGGAGAATTCAGCATGGATGCTGAAGAGGACAATCATGTCTAACCAACAAGATAGCTGCCTTTGATGAAACCACTGGCTTATTGATGAAGGGAGAACAGGAAAAGTTGTTTATCTTGACTTCAGCTTTTGACACTTGTCTAACAACTTCATCAACAGACTAGTGAAGTGCACCCTAGATTAGTGAACAATGAGGTGGACTGAAAAACAGAACTGCCATGTTCAGAGGGTTGTGATCCCTTTTCCGGTCAGTGGGAACTTCACTAATATGGATGATACTCTTCTCAAATATAGATGACTTCTCAAATATGGGTGATGGCTCATCCACTTCATCTGTCAGTTCCCTCAGTACCTGTGGATACATCTCATCAGGTCCCATGGACCCTTGCAGTTTCAGGTTCCTTAGATGATCTTGAACCTGACTTTTGCTTATATGTGGTGTTGGCCATACGCTGCTATCTTTGCATGTGATATATGTCTCTGTGGGTAAGTACACCTAGCAGTGGATATACTGTGTCTAGTTATGGTGTTCATACTTTAAAGTATATTTTTGAAGGCAGAACGAGTGTGAAGGGCACTCATACCTAGAAGGATATGATGAGCTGCCTGTGACTGGAGGTCTTTGTTATTCCATGCTCCATCAAAGAACTCTACCTGCAGGAGATATGCCAGATGTCCTCAAAGTAAGAGCGGTATGTGGACACTAGTCATATACAGATTTACAGCACATGGATGGCTTCAGTACCTGGATGTCTCAGGGCTGTCAGCAGGAGGCATCCCAGCCAACTTCTGTCACCCTTCCTCCTCCCCATGAACCCAAGGAGCTATTTCACAGTCAGGAGCAGGCTGAGGGACAGCAAACTCTGACCTTCCCTGTTGATACAGCATTTTGCAAAAAGAGGTTCAGTGGAGATACTCCATAATTTCCAATTATCTTACTCCACAGTGTTCCCTAGAGGCCAAGCCTGCTTAGTTTATACTACTACAGCACTAAAATGATGTTTACATGAAATATCCTTTCCTTCTGCCTGAAATTTTCATACAAAATCTTGGATGATGCCAGAGATTAAAGAAACTGAGAAACCACCCTCCCAGCAAAGAGCTCTAACAGACTCATATTTTTTCTGGTCAGGCAGAGGGAATAGAAATACTCTTTTTTTGATAAGTAATAGCTTTGCCTTTTTGATGTGATTTCTGGAGGTCACTCAGCTGAAGTCTATCATCTCATTTCTAGTTCAGCTTTACGACAAAGATTAAAAGCAGTTTAATATTGGTTTGATGTTTTTCCTGCTTTTAAGTCAAATGGATACCTGGCTGTTGAGACAGGCTAAATATAGTTTGGGGAAATTCAGTGACAAAGGATAATGTGTCAGATGGTAAAAAGACACAGTCATTCCTTGCCCTTCCATTTTTCCACCCATGACTTGTTTATGGAGGAGGCAAGAGTGTGGTATAAGCACTGTTCTGTTGATTGTATACTGCACAGGAACATGAGAGAGCAGGGAGTCCTTATGAAGCAGANGTGGTCTAAAGTAATAGGTGTGAACATTGCACCCAAATGCTGAAACTGCCAGCCCTGAGTGACTCAGTGCATTATACAAGGCTGATGCAATCTCAGCCGACGAGATGCAGCTGTGTGCACCTGAGGTCTGGTTTCAAGCCCTTGTGGTCAACAGGAAACGGGCCTGCTCTCCTGATGTGAGGGACCTCTCTGAATTACCAGTCTTTCCAGGGGTTAAACTGGTAGATTGTGTGAGCATGGGGGTGAGCTGCGTAGATCTGACCAATCTCCTAGATCAGGGCAGGGTATTTGCAGTCAGTAGATCACTAGCGTGGTGACTCTTTTCACTTCATGTACACAGCAAGAAAAATGGGCTGTTGCCTTCAAATACCTGGTCTTAGTCTCTCTCTCATCATAAATCATTCATACAGGATTAATCAGATACAAAAGGGTCAAAGGTTTTTATCTTCTTTGGTAGATTCCCTGGCAACAACAGATTATGGATGATTTTCCTAAACTCTTCATCTAAAATTAGTATTTTAAATTTTAATGTTTATTCTGTTTTGGTGCTTGAAAAAACTAATACATACCATTTCACAAGAAAAAGAATATTCCCAGAAGAGCAGCTTCTCTCCATGAAGTTGTGAGGCCAAAAATTACCTGCAGTTGTATGGAGAAATTAACAAAAAAATCTGTAGATTTGGCTGAACTGTTAGACTGCTAAGAGTTCTTTTTAAAGGGCTTTAAGTAACTTCGTCTTATTGTGAATTTTTTTGAAGGTTCTTAAATAACTTTTTCTAGTTATTAAGCCAGCACCAGAAATGGCATAATGCTATTAGTTTTAGTAAATAATTTCTTAATTTTCCTGTGAAGGAGCATAATTTGGATGCACTGCTTCAGATATTCCTGGTTATTTTAAAATAAGCTTTATATCAATTTACCAGTCATTGTACAGTGGAGATTAGTGATGTCTAAAAATCTTTCCCTGCTTGAAATATGCTTTGTCTCTTGAAGAATAAATTTTACTATATCTTACATGCTTTGGAAAATAAATTCTTCGCTGGTAAGATGAAAAAGAACATAGAAAAGTGCTCCTTTCTGCTTCTGTACCTGAATCACTATTTTCCTGTTGAAAAAAAAGGGAGTTCATCCACAACAATCACAGAGTTACCAAAAGGAAAGGATGTTTTTTAAGAACAAATTAAGGCTTTCAGTTTGAGAAAGATATTTTCCTGTGTCTCACTGGACAGGCACAGATGGGATTTTCTGTAGAAACTCAGCCCTTCTCCAGGTCACCAATTGGAAAGCAGAAGAGATGCTTTTGTGAAGCTTTAAGCATGGCTTTCTTGAAGACTGGAACAGCCCGTTGGACAGCTGGGACCTAACAAAGTGTGAGATCTCTGACTTCCCCCAACATTATATGAAATCAGTTGCCAAACTGGCTATTGTACCAATCAACTGCCAGACTGGAATGTATCAGTCCTATCCTGATTCTATCCTCACTACATACACTGAGCTGGAGTTTGCTGGTGACGGTCTCCATTGTAGATTTAGGCCTTTTTTTCATAACTATATAAAGGTTCTTCAGCCTTGTTGATAGATTACATTAAACACAGATTACATTACAATCATATATCTTGGATTACATTAAACACAAGGGTGGAAGACTGATCTTTTGGGGATGGAGACAAAATGGGGATGGAGACAAGTCAGAATGACTTTGATAAGAGAAGCTACTCCAAGAAAATACTCTGCCATTTTATTCTGCCCAATGACTGGAGTAGACCATCATAAGTTGTTCAAGCTAACACTTTATTTAAACATAGAAAAGAGAAAAATCAAAAGCCNAGAGAAAATACATGTAGCTGAATTGGTATTCATAAGTGTGAGTAGCAACATTAACACTTCCATGTTGTCCATATAAGACCGGTACCATGTGAATTTTAATGTAACGATACCAACTTCTTAATCACAAGGAGNAAGGACACTGAATAGTGTCATGGGGTAGTAGTGTGCAGTCACAGATTGAACTCTGTTTGTGGAGACAGACAAAAATAAAGAATAGAAATCACCAAGACTGGTGACTGAGAGCAGACAAAATTCAACCTTGTCAAAGAACACATCTTTGGATTGTGCAAACTGAAAAATTAATGCACATTATAGGGCCCTGGATTAACTGATTACTTGTATCTATACATATGTATATATTTGTATGAAAATGCATATATATGCATGCACACACTGGTATGTTTTAACTTCCTATCTATGAGAGTACTCTGCAATTTTCATGATGTGGTTGGCCTATCCAAAGATGTCTTAATTCTGATTATCATCTTGTTACTCTTTCTCATTCCTATGAAGTTCTTAATCCTTCTAATAGGGAGAAGTCTTAGACTTAACTGTAATTACTTCTACCCCAAATACAAAATCATGAGGGAAACATGACAGTCTTCCAAAGCTGAACATGCATACTTTTCTAATTTTCTGCAGGTTTAATAAATAAGTACCATATAAATATTGTATATTTTTTTATTATTTTTCCAATTCCATTAACAGTAAACAAAAATATTTTTTTAGCTTTGGCTTTATCTTTCATAGGATTGCAATGTCCATTAACATGAGAATAAAATGAACTGCTTATTATCTTTCTTCCTTGAAATATCTCTCATGAACTCACTGGAGCTACATGAGGAATCATTCTGTCTTCTATCTTTTTCAAAGTACATTTAATCTCCCTCTCCCTCTCCCTCTCCCTCTCCCTCTCCCTCTCCTCTCTCCTATCTTGGCACAAAAACAACAGTCTGTTCTATTCACAAATGTGAAAACAAACTTAGTTTGTACTGTGCAAGGAAATTGCAATATGATTGTGTCAGATGTTTGAGATGAGACCATTTCAAGAAGATCTTGAGGGATCCTTTTTTCCCTGACCTAAATAGCAGACTTAGGAGGAAAAGTGTTAAGTGGATTGTATAAAAGTACTTCAGAAATTTTCCTTGGAAGACAGCTGCTGTAGCCCTAATATGGGACAATTTTGGTAATCCTTTCTCTTTTCCTGTTTTCTGAGGTCACTCACCATCTGCTTGAACTATTTGGCTGCATGGTTTTACAAGTCAGCTCATTTCTCAGTTCAGGAGGAAAAAGTGTCTTTGGAAGTTACCAGAGCAACCAGCTCTGAATTACAGAACAATGTCTAGGCAAGAGAGACAAGATATAATATCTTTATTTATATTCTTTCTATTTTTAGAAAACATTGTGTCTTGTAAACCATGGATCTATTTTCTCTCATTAATTATGTGAAATTATAAATTAATTTTAACTACCATGAAAAAAAATAAAGACAAGTGAGATCATTGGCACCAAAAAAAAGCAGCATCCAGAATATCCAAGCATACTCTTTGTGGAGGGGGTAGGACTGCAATTTGCATTAATTAAACAGGTATCTATGGCTGCCTTGTCAGCTAGTCTTTATCCCCCCTCTTTTGGATGACATTTTCAGTATATTGCTCTTTTCACCTCCATAACTCTTCCCAACTCATCACTTTTGCTGTGCAGCCCCCCACCATTGCACCCGTACCCTTTCCCCCTGCCCCAGGTGTTCCCTGGTGCCTCCACCATCTCAGGATTCTTACTCAAGTTCCATCTACTTGTCCATTCCTTTTCTCAGTTATCCTCCCCATGTTCAACATGGTAAATCTTC
>WAAG01082892.1:2925-22430 GCA_013390105.1 Tichodroma muraria
TTCTATAAATCATGGTTATTTTCAGAAAGCTCAGATCTTAATGTTTCTCAAAAGTAGGAGATGCAGATGGCAATTCTAAAAAATTTCCTCTTCACAAAATGCATTAAGAACTTTTGCACTTCTCAGTTTAAATCCCTGGATTACCTCAACAAACATATATGTTTAAAAAGGTATCTACTTTTCACATTTAAGTGGGAAAAAAAGGAACAGCATGCATTACCAGTGTATTTCTTTGCTGTGTCTGTCTTACACCTTTTGGAGGAAGAAGTGGGAAAAGAAAGAAGGATCCAGTTGCTGCTAAGCTCCATTTGAGCTGTTTGGGTATTTCCAAAAGCCAACTGTGGTGCCTTAAATTTTTCTTTCATCAAGAACATGATAATTCAAAATAGCTAGCTGAGTTTTGGTTAGTGTAGCAGCAGGTCTCTTCATATCTTTTTTCTCTTTCTTTTTGTAAGTAAACAACCATGATTTATAGAATATTTTGTTTCAATTATTTTGACTTTGCCTTTCACCTCTCTGACCTAGAAAATTGAGAGTGCTTTAATAACCAGTGTCCCTGTTAGAAACTTATTATGTGGCTCTTTCTGGAAAAGCAAGTCAAGTATGTGGCACAGTGTAAGGAATTTCAATGTAATTTGTTTAGAGAGGCTGTTGCTTGACAAACGTTTTCTGAACAGGTTACATGTTAAATGAGAAATTGGAAGTCTCAGGGCTGGGATGGATAATGGACAATAGATGCTTTCACGTCTGGTGCCTGTTCAAGTCCAATCTGTCAAAGCCTGAAAATTGTTCCCTTTTGAGACTGGGCAAGTGGCCTGTGAGTAAGTGGTTGGTTGACTCTGTCTGGTGCCTGATAAAATTTGCCCACAAGTCAAAAATGTCCCCCTGTTTGGCTCCCTGGCCCAGTCATTTCAGAAGCCAAAGCTGAATCTGCAGCTGTCTTCTCATCCAGATCAGGATCATGATGTTTTATTCATCTATCCTTTTATGTATTAATTCGTTTATTTGTCATATTTTTTTGCCCCCTTTTTTTCCTCTATAACACCTGATGGAAGTACCACATGGAAAATAGCAAAAAAGGGTTGTTTTCTTGAGGATGTAAGAATTTCCTACCCCAGCAGAGATCAGTGGTTCACAGTAGGTCAGGATCAGTGATTCACCCCATCAACAGCACCCCTGGAGGAATAAATACCACCCCAAAACATGCTCTGCTGCAATATCTCTTTATTTGCTAAGGACTCTGGGAGACTCAGAGATACTCAGGACTCTCAGAGACTCTGTGACTCTCAGTCATGCTTTCCAGTTGAATCATGCCCAGCTAAAGACAAATGAAGGAAATATGGAGCAATTAAGTGATACTAAGTGACACCAATTTATCAAGAATAAATAAAATTTGGTGGTAAAGATGGCTTGCAAGTTCATGCAGTCTCAGGAGACCTCATTTCATCATTTCTGGGATAGAAAGCCCAGTCTTTCAGCAGAAGAATGTTCCCACAAAGATTTGAGCAATTTCTTCAATGGACTGGACACCAGCAGGCTTCTCTCTGACACCAAGGTGACAAGTAGACTTTTTTTCCTCTTTCTTTCTTTCTTTTTCTCCTTAAACAAACTGAATAATTGCAGGGGGAAAAAAAATTTAAAAATACATGCTTCGTTTATATTTAATATCCAAGACTGGACTTTAGCTTGTGGGAAGTATGAAAGCTCCCCTAAGCTTTTGAGGGCTCTCTTGTGCCCTGAGTGACAGCTGCTGGCTGGTCCCAATTGGTGTTTAGGATTCTCCTGCTCCTATTCACAAGTACTGAGTTTCTCTCTTGTGTGAGCAACGCCCTCTTTGGTGTTGTCAAAACTCTTCATGTGTCCTACAACAAGCAGTAGATCTGTTTTTCTACGGTTTCTGCAACAACTGCGGGTGTATTTGTAGACCCCTAATGTGGCTGGGGGAGGATGAAGTAAATTTTGAAGGAAGTATTTTAAGACACAAAAGTCCTTCGCTTCTGTACGAAGGAGAGGATGTTGGTAAGAGACAAGGACCCGCAGCAATCAAGTTGGAAAGAAAAACAGCAGAGATAGAGATAGGGTGGTCAAAAGAGAGTGGAAATAATGAGTTAGGAAAAATGGAAGAATGGGCTGGAAACCAAAAAGTGGATAAGTTGGACTGAAGAGCAAAGACAGATAAATAGAAAGATACATTTAATTAAAGTTAAGCAGAGTAGAGTTGGTAATAACGAACTAGGTAAAAAATGCTGTTGTGAGGAACAGGAAAAGGTGAACAGGAAAATATGATGAGAGAAAAAAAAAGAAAATTATCCAGTTTATTGGGGAATATCTTGTAGTTTCTAAGAAATGAGTTAATAGTGGTGCACCCTTTAGAAAGCTGAGAAGGAAGCAATAATGAAAAAGCAAAGAAGAAATGTTTAACTAGATATTATTTAAGGTTGATTTCTTAGTCTGTGTAAGGTTTTAGCCACATAGCTAATGGTGAAATGGCCAGCTAAGATCAGTAGCTGGTTTTCAAAATCTCAGCATTAGAGTTTATTTTGTAGAAATGTTAGATATTATATTACTATTATGCAATAATATATAATAACAAATGGCAAAATATACAAACTAGTATGTACATACAATACTAAGATTGGTTGGCGTGAAAAAAAATGGTCCATTATCAGTTAAATATAGACTAGCCCAGATAGTCTCATACCTTGTCTAAAACCAAAAGCGTGGGGAAATAGGCAAAAAGGATGATTTTTTTTCATCACAAACTACATGTATGTTCAGGTTCTTATTTATTTTGAAGTATACTTTTGAAATAAGATAAATTTGTGGTTTGGGGAATGAGTGAATGAGATGACAAAATGTCTCAATTACACATTAAACTCTTAGAAATCACACCTGCATTCAAGACTTGAGTGTTAGAATAGCTCCAGCATCCAAAAAAATATTGAGATTTATGAACATCTTGAGTACAGCTAGGGTGATGAACTCCTTGGCAAAATATGGGGCAACAGGCCAATTCTCTACCCAATGGCTGTCTGTGTTCAAGACCTACCTATGAACCTGTTTGTGTAACTATGTCCCAGGGTCCAAAAAACAGGTCTTAGTCCCACTGAAGTGCCTCAGATTCTTCTTCCCTAAAAATCATCATCTTGTGTTAGAAAGAATTTTTCTTCCCACCCATGAGGGTTTGAGGGAGAAGGTGTTGAGCCCACCAGTTAATGTGGGATGATAATCTGCAGTAATCTCTACTGATTTAATCTGTCTTCTCCATCTCATCATTTTGGCATCTGAAACCTAGTCTGGCTTCTCTTGTCCACTTACTCCAGGGTTTTTGAGCCATACACAGATGAAACAGGAAGCCCAAGAGTCAAAATGCTCCCCAGCAATGGGCTGCAATGGAGTGTATTCGTGCCCTGACAATGAAAATCAGTTTCCTCCTTGACAGTACGTGCTGCCCGAGGCTTCTGTGCGGTGTCATTTACAGCCGTGTTGTCTTTGTAGATTCCTGCTACGATGTGAGAACACTGATGAGTGGAGGGGGAAGGGACCAACCTTCCCCTTACCATATGGGAAACATCTGTGATGGGCAGCAGGGCTCTCTCTAAAGAAATGTGTTGTAGTTTCTTCAAAGTGTTGCGTAGACAAAAGGTATCAACCTGAATTTTTACCAGCCTTGACTGTCCCAGTCTCTGGAGCAAGGCGTTCACTGTAATGCCAAAGTATTCTTTTAAATGAGACAGTCAGTAATGTTTTAAACTGTCTCACCCAAAAAGAATGTAACATCCACTGGAAAAGTATAGAGTAGTCAAAGTGCTCCAAAAATAAAACAAAAGAAACAATATCATGCCCTTTTATTGTGGCCCCTTAACTCTAGTCCTCTGAGAGCAGCGCTGATTGATGTCAGTGATGCAACCTAAAAATTAATGTCAATTACCCCAAACAAAATGCACATAAGTGACTTCAGGGTCTGATTTCAGTCCACAAAAGCCAGGAAATTCAGAGCTACTGGAGAGACGAAAACCTGGATTTCACATTCCCATCTTACCAACAGCCATTCTGCTGGGGGGAAAAGGAGAAACAAAGGAAGAAGGAGTTACACCATTACAATAAATAATGTGATGGAGACAACAGCTCTGTCTTTGCTGAAGCCTGTATCCACTGAGTCCCATTAGCTTTAAATCCAGGAACTGCGATGTGTTCTAGGTTTGGGGCTCAGTTACTTCCCTACCAGCTTTCTGCATTTTTAAAATATAAACTCTTTTATTGTTTTAGTTAACAATAATATTTAATGAGACCTAACTAACTCTTCATTTACAGTAATTATTTAGTGTTCTTTCATTTCCAGCCACTGGAATTGGGGATGTTGCTGTCAGCATGATTAGCCCACGTTATCAGTTTGATGCAAAAATTGCACATCCAAATGGGATCGACCCTGCACTCTCTGATAAATGAACATGCAGTAATCGAGATGTTCTGGTGTCAGCATGCACACAAATCAAAATGTTCTAACATCAAAGAAGTCCGTATGAAAAAACTTCCATACAGGATTTAAATATTCCTCGATGTTATTAAAAAAATATGGGCTGTGATATCATGAAAAGCCTGTGGTGGGGTTATAAGCAAGTAATCCATCTCTCTATTCCTAAACCCATATTTAGTGACTGAACAATGGCAATCAGCCAGAAGAATCTCGTGGCCTGGCCCGTTTGTTTTCAGACGAGTATCACTTTTATGGATGTGCATATAAATGTATGTCTGCTCTTAAACCGGATACAAGAGAAAATGATGTGATGCGGTAAAGAACAAAAGAGAGTTTGATGTGATGGGTCAGACCATGAGATATTGTTGATGGCATTGGTCTGTCCTTGCATTTCAAAGTAAGTTTCATTTAAGTAATGTGCCATAGGAAGTGACGTGAAATTAGGTCTGTGGAGAGGGGGTATAGCATGAAGGTTCTGAGTCTGCCGAATTATTTAATTTGCTTCACAAAGTAAATATTTTTTGCCCACCCCCCATACAACAAATCAGAAACTTCCAAAAGGAATTTTTAGTCACTTCTAGGAAGGACATTTTGGAATCCTGTTATTCTCAGCAACCATCCAGTGTCCCTGGGATGACCCATTTGGCCAAGATGTTAGGCAGATGGACAGAAAGACATTTAGAAAGATTAAAGATAACTTGAGCTGTACATTAGAGAGGCTTGAAGTCTATGTCCACTTGTGAACCAGCTTTCCCAACATATGATTGTGGATATAATGTCATTTGAAAAGTATAATGTAATGAAAAGCCTTCCTTGAGATCCCAAGTTCCTTGGCGCGTTCTTGCAGCTCCTACCTTGCCCGCAGCTCTCTGACAGTGCAGTGAGGGCTCTCCTCTGTGCAGGCTGCCCAACACAGGATCTTGACAGGATTTAGGCTGTGTTCCCACACTCCCAATGTGCCCAAACTGGAATGGTTTGTGCTCATCAGACCCTGCTGAACACAGGAAGGAGTTTGTCTGTCCTGCAGATAGGAAGTGTTTGGGAGAGCAGGACCAGGCCCTGCGGCATTAGTGGTGGCCAGAAGGGGCCTGCCCTCTTCACTGTCCCAACTCACTCCTTTACCAACAAAGCCATGCCCAAGTCCAGCTCCTCATGTGCTCAGCGTGTTTCAGCACTGAGATCAAATTGCAGGAGGTGGTGAGCAGGGCCAGTATCAACCAGACCCAGTTGGGATCTGGTGTTCTTCACAAATCATAAAATCATTTAGGCTGGAAAAGCTCTCTAAGATCATTGAATCCAACCATTAACCCAGCACTGCCAAGCCCAGCACTAAAAGCAGTCCCCAAGTGCCACATATACACACTGACCACTTCATTCACGTTACCCATTTTGTCCTTCTTCTATTTCCTTTGCGTAAATTGAAGAAATCAGTCATTCATACTCCTTTCTTTTCTAAATCCTCATGCTTAAGTCTGGCTTGAATGGGATAAATGTGTCATTACATTTCTGAGACTGGCCCAATACTTAAATGGATTGTGACTTAAGGGAGAAGCATCCTTCTGTGGTTATCACCAATTACTAGTGAAGTGTTAACTGTTCAAAGCAATTAACTGCTCTGCTTTGTATTTTTTACAGGCATATTGCATTCTTTGCATAAGGAGTGGGACATTCTGCATGCAATTAAAGAATAACCTTTAATTTCCTAAATTATAAATGCTTGCCATCATCAAAAATCAAATATCTGTATCAATGCATGCCTCGATTAATGTTCAAATTAAGGATGGAGCTTTGTTTTTGAGAGATAGGGGCATTTGGCTTTCATACTTAGTGAACCATTTTTTAAGTTTGGATTTGATCCTGATTTTCAGAAGTCCAGGAGGGACCAGGAAACCTATTTTGATTCAGGGCTATTTCTAATATAAGTGTCGTAAAACCTGGTAGTGTATAATAATTTATTCTGCTGCTAAAATATTGGTTTAACTGGTTAAACCACCTCAGCACTTGGATTGTTTCTCCAGCGTGTTGCAGAAATACATGTGAAAGATCGATTGGATACCATTCTGCAGCCTAATCCTAGGTAATTTATTCAGTTTTACCTGAGAGAGGGGTCCAAATACATGTTCTTCTGGTTTTAATCAGTCCAACTACAATTGATTCAACTTTTGCCTGAATAAGGAGTGAGTAAAAACTGAGCAAGAGCCTCAAGATTTGGCTCTTATTCATTAACCTCAGGGCAGACTTCATTTTGTGTGATTTTTAAGCTATTAAAATGTTGGTTGGCTTCCATTTGAGCTCAAATTCCTAATATCACCAAATAATTATGTGTAGATGATGAAATGAAAAAACAGGCATGTAGTCTCCAAACACGTTTCAGTCTGGGTGGCTGAAATGGCTCATAACATTCAATGCATGAAAATGGGGTGGATTGAATAAATTAGCAGAATCACAAAAGGAAACCACTATAGGAAATAGTTTTACACGTGTAATCACTGAAATACTCTAGTGAATGTGTCAATCTGTACTAAATAAATATATTTGTTTATAGACATGTTCTGTATTAGCTTCCACTCTTTCACAGCACTTTGCCAAACAAAATCCCACTAGAAGTAGGATGTTCGCACCCGAGTAGGAGTTTCTTGGATAAATATTTTTTCTATATTGAGACCAAAACCACTTCTACAAATTTCAGACTTTGATTGAAATAGTATATTTCTTTTGCCTCTTTTTTTTTTTCTCTTTTTTTTTTCTCTCTTCTCCCCCCCACCCCGCCCCCCTTCCCATCTCCTTCACTGGCAACCACTGATGCATTACCTTAATTCCTCTTACCTCCCACCGCTCCGGTGCGCCGGTGCCCCTCTGCAGACAGAGCACATCAGTCAGGGCTGAGCAGGGCCAGAAGCAGCCACACCCCAGTGCTGCCACCAGCAAAGGGCCTCGGAGCCTGAGAAAATTCCTCTCTTCACAGACCTGAGCTGTTGGTTGGGCTCTCGTTTCCCCACTGAAATGCTCTGTTGAATCAAAGAGGGAGCAGAGGTGCTGTGCCCTCTGCAGAGAGCGTTTGCAGGATGCTTTCAGGAGGTGGGGGAGAAGGGTATTGCAAATGTCATTAGATGCTGCTTTTCGTTACAATTTCAACAGTTTTAAGGGAAAAATGTAGGTGAACTCTGTTGGTTTGCCCAAATAATTTAATTTCAAAGTAATACCCGCGCCTCCTATGCAATTGCTGCCAATTTAAGCATGCTTTCCAATACATCTGGTATTTTTGCCATTACAATGGAAGATATAATGCAATGAAAATAATAATTAATATAGTATACAATGCATTCAGTGTTGTGTATGAGCTCTATAATCAAGCAATCCTCAAAAATAGATTTTCAGTGTGTGTTAGTATTTCTGTTTCAAAGGCAGGGGAAATGGAAGCACAGAGGCACTAAGTGGTTTGTCTGAGGCCACACAGCAAGTAAGTGTCAGAGCTGGGAGCAGAGCCCAGCCCTGGCTCCTGCCCTTGTGCTCAGATGACTGTACTACACCATATTGTTTCCAAATAAATTTGCTCTTTAGCTCCTATATTGAGGTCATGAGTAGTGGTGACACAGAGGGTGAATTTAACCTCTTCTGTCACTTCCTACAGAAAAAAACATGAGCTTCTACAGCAGAAGAAGAAAACCTTAAAAGGTCAAGTAAAGTCATCCCTGGAAACAGGGAGCCATCCAGGTTGTTTGGTGCTGAATTGCTCTCAGGCTGAACAAGTTTTTATTGTTAGTGGTATATTTTCACATGGGAGTGCTGTGACTCTGCAGTGCCCTGAGTCATAAACCAGAGGTTTCAGTGTCCAGTCATACCTAAAGTCTCAAGACTTCCAGTTTTAAGTTAATTCTCAGACATAATAAAGTTCTCTGTGTACATTATTGTTGCCATGCAGCTAAAGCAGCGAGTTGAGGCACATCAGGAGAGAAGACTTTGGCCCTTGAGCAACTCGAAGTGTTTTGACCAATTTGATGTGAGGCAGTAAATATATAAGTTAACTAAATTGCACTGCTCATGAGGAGATCAGGGACACTCAGGAGCCACTGCATTTCCAGTTGGTGAGGGGATTAAGCCTTCCTAATTATGCTGAATTCCAGCAGGTCGTATCCATCAAGGTCTAGTGCCTTGTGGAGACCTGCTGTGTGTTTTGCCAGCAGCGTGTTCTGGGCAGACAGTTATGGGCCATTAGACCCACGGCAAGAGGAACTTGCTGAATTTCAACTTCCTCTGCAGGAGAAGCAGCTGATGCTGTCCAAGGAAGGGTGGTGATGGAGCCCTGCTACAGGTTTTGCAGCCTGGGGGAAGGGATTCCTCTCCCTGTCTGTGAATGGAGAGCAGCATGTGGTTGAAGTAGGGCTCAGAACAGGAATTTCTATCAGTGTGCAAAGCAGCTTTTCCTTTTTTGTCACTGACAAAAAGGGTTTCTTGCTCTGAGACAAATAAAGCCCATTAAAGCTGGTGGCAGTGATGGGAAAGACTTTGTGAAAATATGTTTGTTTTGCAAAGCTGGCTGCCAAGTATTGTTTTATAGTTCCGTTTTTTCCTTCTTTCTCCACTGTTTACAGTACTCTCTGAGAGACTTAAAATGATCCCTCTCTCCCCACCAATTTTGTTCTTTTTTTCTCTTGGCAGACATTGGTACCCCACTCCCACACCCCAGTTCTTGCTGCAACAGAAGCCATGATCCTTTTTGCCTTCTTTTTCTTTTTTATTATACCAGCCCAGCCCTGAGAGCAGCATTTTCTGGTTAACTGCAGCATTGCAATTTTGGCCAGATACACTGGAGGACAGCAGTACAAGCCCTACATTTTGAAAAACCCTACAGATTTTTCTCCATCCACTGGTGGTACTGCACAGGGTGTCTGAGAAATTCATTTGGTCCTTGTTTTCCAGTGATCCTACATTTCCATCAGCCTTGGGAATGTCATTTATCCCAGAAGCAGAGAACAACAATAAGAGTAGGTTGGCTGAGATCTAGACTATGTTCTTTAGCAGACTTGGATGATATGTCCTCGATATGTCCCATTCCTGTACACAGCAGCCCAGTTTTAGAAAATTATTTAAAAAGTTTACACTACTGGCAGATAAAAGGTCAATCAAAGCCCAGAGCTGACTTTGCTGGGAAGCATTTTGTTGATGGGTGGTTTATTGGAGTAGTGCTTTTATCAGTTCGTGATGTTTGTGGGCGCCTACATGAAGTGTTCTTGTGGTCTCTTCCTGGGGGCAGGTACTCTTGGCATGGACACTGCTGCTGTCCCTAGTGTCTCACCAGGCTGAGGACTCAGGGAACAGACCTGAGGAGTGCAGCTATTGGTGTTTCTTACACCTAACAGGTTTCCTGGGATCTAGCGTAGGCACCAAAGTGGTTGTGCTTCCAGAGGGACTGTTAAGGTATGGATAAATGGATGCTGTAGCTCTCAGCTCATAAATGATGAGGCTACAGCAGGGCAGATCAGCCAGAGCATCATACAAGTCTGTAACGTGCTAAACCTGGGTGTCCATAGATTTGGGGAGTGTTATTCATTACTGACCATGTACAAGACATTACGCACTTAAAGCGCTCCCTCATCCTTTGAGTAATATCAGACATCTGTGCTTTGGCTGCTGATTAAAGATGGGTTTGTGGAATTAGAGCCTTCAGTGCTATTGTTTCAAATTGGAGGGAGAATTATCCATTATATTTCTTTTGTAACATGGATGCACTTTTAATAAAGAGAGTTTATATCCACACAAATTTATTTAAACTTAAACAGAAGCAACTAATTCTAAACAACACATGGATTTTCTTTTTCAAACAATGTTGCTTATACTTAGCCTCTTAAACTAATTATTATTTTAATCTCTAAATAAGCTGACACTTCTTTGCATGTGGTTTGTCTGTTCAGGCTGGGAAAAATCAGAGCAGTAACCTTTTAATCACAGGGGTTTTAATCTAGATGTTTTTATGTACAAAGAGTTATGAATCTGTCCATGGTGACCTGTTTGATATTATGGCAAGCTAATGAAATTTCGAAGTTAACATTTCCCAAATAAAATGGAAAGAAGAGACAGGGAGAAAAGGAGCAGATTCAAATTAGAGAATCTTGGTGGTTTATGGGTTCCAGGTTATTTGGAATGGAATGAAAGTTAATGCTGCATCCTTTTTTCCATCCTGCCAGCCAGTGTCTGATCCAAGAATGTCTCTTATTTAAAGGGCAGGGCTCCCTCCACTGTTCTTAAATAAAGTCTCTCACTGTCTGAGATTCAACCCTCCCTGATTTTCACAGTAACATTGTAAGGCTGCATGAAGAGAATTATTTAATGAAAAGAAGTTTTGCATATGATTCCCTTATCACAAACCTGCTCAAGTCATATGGCTTGATTTACATCTATGCAAATGTCAGAGAATAGAGTAAAATTACCCAAGGCGGAAAGGACCGTGGCATCTCACAAACAAGATGTGCCTATTTGCATTTATGTTTGCTAATGAAGTTCAGCCAGGGCTTGCTCTTTGATTTGTAAGTCTCTGTCTGCCATTCCACTTTATGTACTGTAATTAAACCACTTGCCCACACACATACAAGAGGACACCAAGGAAGGGAGACTTCAAGTTTTATAAATGCTGTTCTGTAACTCACTTACACAGGACTTATAATTCAGGATTTAACATCTCTAAGTGATGCAACAGGCCTGCAGTGTGACATTGTGCCTAACTTTAATGCAAGGAGAACTGCAGACTTAAACCAATGTAGGATTTGGCCCAATAAACTTTGCTGTCTCGGGTGCCCGCTGGAGATATTTTACCCCAGACTTTCCAAAGTTTATCCCAAATAAAAATTTAGCCTCAGCCCACTCAAAGATCACAGCTGTTTCTTTCTTCTGCCAAAATTATTCTTTCTCATCATGCTGCAGCTGTGAAATTACGCACTAGTATAAATTGTTAACTGGAAACCATTTCTAGCTGAGGTGCCTGTTCAGAAGTCTTGGTATTCTAATCTACTCTGTTCTCTCATTGAGGAATACTCACACATCTTCATGTTTGGCTGTGACTTGTTTCTGTAAATCATAGAATCACAGACAGGCGTGGATTGGAAGGGACCTTAAAGATCATCCAGTCCCATCCCTGCCATGGACAGGGACACCTTCCACTGTCCCAGGTTGCTCCCAGCCCCATCCAACCTGGCCTTGGACACTTCCAGGGATGGAGCAACCACAGCTTCTCTGGGCAACCTGTGCCAGGGCCTCACCATCCTCACAAGGAACAATTCCTTCCCTTGGAAGGAATTGGATATATTGGATATATTTAGATATCCAATCTAAACCTACTCTCTTTCAGTTTAAAGCCATTTTTCTAGTCCTAAATTGCTAATAAACAAAATTATCTGTCCCTTAAGTTGCCCTATGAACTCTTCAGTAAGCTGTCCCATTTCATGGGATCTACTGTAAGGACAGGAATTTTGCTGCCCTTGGAGTGGTTTTTTTTGGTCCTTCATAATGACACTGCCTTGGGCTACCACTACAGGAGAGAAATGGGACCAGAAACAAAGAGAGTAGAAAATGGATGATTTTTTGTGAAATTTGAGAATTTGCTTGGCCAAGTTCCCTTGTTCCATGCTGGCTTTTTAAGCTGTTTGTTTTTTTCTTCTTTTACCAAACTAAGGGCAGAGCAAGATGTTGCTTTTAGGCAACTGACAGCAGTGAACACTGCCCATCTTTTCTGCTTCATTGTGCCTCCTTTCAGATTGTTGGAGAAAAGCCTGCCTTCATTGATTAACTAACGATAGTGTTGCCAGAGAGGATCCTGTGTCAGAATCCAATGTGCTTTGACAGCTTGAGGGAGCAACATTTCCAAGGGAGCATTCCTATACAGAGGATGCCTGAGAAGGTTCTTCACAAGATCCTTCATGGGGTAGAATCATAGAATGGTTGGGGTTAGAAGAGGTGGGAAAGATCTGGTTCCAACCCCGCTGCCATGGGCAGGGGTGGACCCACTAGGTCGGGGGAAGACTGAGAAGCAAAGACTAAGAAGCTAAATCATCACAACTCTCCCCTAAATGGGAGCAGGTGGTAAGAGTGGGCTGGAGGAGATGAAGGGTTGTGTTTCTGCTTTCACAGTGTCACAGCCCGTGCAGCCTCCGGCTCTGGTTGGCAGCAGTCTGTCCTTCTACCTTCCAGAAGGCCAGAGAAAAGGAAGAAAAATCCTGTCACGTGATATCAAGGAGCAGGAAGAGCTTCTGTGAGAGCTAGATTAGCCAAATAAGGTTAAATCAACTTTTCAGGGCATGGAAGCAATACTGGGAAAGCAAACTGTCTAATTCATGGCAGGTTAGGTGATTCTCCATGTCAGAAAGTTGGTCCCTTGACCACCCCTGCACATGTTGGCTACAGCAAAAGGCTGACAGAACTTCAGCCATAGCAGAAACTCAGCTCACGGCAGGAAAAGTCAAAGCACACACTGGTAGTAAATTTTAAGAGAGAACATTCAGAAAATTTGGATGCAGTAGACACTTTTCCAAAAAGGGCTCCAGGAGGAACTATGGGCTTATGTTATCTTTTGACAGCAAGTCATATCCAGCAAAATGGATACAGCTATTTTAATCCCACATCAAGAGCCTGCATCATCCTCTATCTGTAATTCTGAGCCAAATAATCATATTTTTTAAAAAAATTAAAATATGGATGCTGCCAAAGTGGCATAAAGCACCCAGAAGTGTCATACAAACCCTCTAAATTATCTCCAGCCACATTAAATGTCTGCCACATCCATCTAAACTCTTGCAAGGGCACACATGTGAGTTTTATGAAAAACATCTTGATATTTCTCTTCATGATTCTTGGCATGTAAAGATCTGTCTTTCAGTATCACAAATTCAGCTGTATAGATCTTAAAGATATCTGGTATAACTGAGAAAGATGGGATGTCTGTAAAATACTTTTGCTCTGCATAAAAGTATTTTGGAGGTTAACCTTTATTATCTAGTAATGTATCAAAATGAGAACGAAGTGTTATCTTGTTATGGAATGGGATGAATCAAATTCCCTCCTCTGAAATAGTGATTTTCAAAACAGTTACCTTTATGCTGAAGTTGAAGGTATGAATGGTTTCTGGGTAAAATGTTTCAATTTATGGCTGAATTCCGTAACGAAATATACATATATCAGAATCACTTTGTCTGGCTTGGAAAGGAAAAAATGTGTTGTTTTCATTATTGCTGAACTTCATAATGGCTTCAGGAATTTTTTTGGTCCTTTCCAAAGAAAGTGAACTTCAGGCAGAGATTAAAGCAGAGGAAATTTCAGCCCAAGGGCAAATGTTTCAGAAAGTTTAAAGTATGTGAAAGGGGGAGTGAAGTAGGAAATAGTTTTCAATCCTAACTGTAGCCACACTTGTTATATCACTAAATATAGACCAGTGGGTGTGCCCACTTCTCCAAAGGTGTTATCCTGCCTGCCATGAAACTGGCTTCTGAAATGACCTTTGTGGGGATATAACTGACTGTACAACACTGCCCATGTTGGAAAATGTTGAACTTCGTTATTTCCCAGGTGAGCCCAGCCAAGCCCAATTTTGCTTCACAACCAAAATTCCTTTCGCAAAATTCAACCTTTTATCTTTCATGTAGATCCAGCTTTGTACTCAGGATCATTTGTCTCCAAGCAAACAGCACAGTAGTCCTGAATATTCTGTATATGTGTTAAAGGTTGTCACTTGGGTTATGAAGCCCTGTGAAACTATTGGGGTCAAGCAGCTAAAAACATTACTTTTGCATCAACTTCCAAATGCCAGCCGTAATGGTTTGGGCAAGCTGAACATCCAAACTGCCTTGGACTTTCTACTTGTGGTTGTGGGAATATATTGGATCCTTTCAAAATTATTGGCTAGTCTGTTTTGGGCATTTCATGTTTGAGTATAGAGTCTTTGGATTTATTTTGTGTTTTGTTTGTGGTGATACTGTCATGTCTTGGCTGTGTATCCCAGAGCTGATGTTCTGCTCTTTGACTTTACTGCCATATGGCGCTAGATCTCCAGGCTGAAGTGTGGTGTTAATGTAAAGGATGCTGTAATGAACATCTTGTACATATTTCCTTTTGCATATTCACTGTCTGTAAAATGTCTCTCTGAATACATCCTTGCTGGTTTTGAAATTATTTCTTTGCAGTTCAGTACAAATGCTATTTATATCCAAAGTTGTTTGAGGTTATCCTTTACTCCTAATGTTACTCTAATTCTAGTTTAAGAGAGGAGAAATTGATCTGGCTGAAATTAATTAGGAAATTGGTAGAGCCACTAAAAATGGTGGTTATATATGGCACTTCCTAAGTGCTTCGACTGAAGAGGTACAAAATAAATCTGTTGAAGTACTAACTGTAATGAAATACATGAGTACATTTTCATTTCTAAAACAGGATGGCTGCTGAAGGTGAACCAAATAAAGCAAAACTATTTAAACTCCTTTGCTTTTTAAAAAATATTGTTAATAGAAGAAGAAAGTATTTTTTTAACTGAGAATATCTCCTTACATTATAGGGTTTCCAGCAGCATTAAAAGGTATAGTTTCCTATATTGATTCAGAAGGAGCTGTTAAAAATGCATGAAAGGTATTTTAGGGAGACAGTGTCACAGGATCTTTTAAAATTATTTTCTCAAGTGCCATTTAACTCCTGTGCTTCTTTACCATTTGAAACACGTCATCCCAGGTTACAATATATGGGATATTGAATTATTTCCTACTGACCAGAGAGTTCTTAAAATTAATTTGGTTTGGATTGGTGGGGATTATACCAATGTCTGTTTATATAACTTTAGACTCAGACTATAAATGAAGTGAAGTTCATGCAGTGGAAAACTGCAATGATTCAATAACTTATAGAGTATTCAGGCAGTTTAGAAATTATTCTTGAACATGGTGAATAGAGAATACATGCTTATAAAGGACAAACAGATTCAGCATAATGTTATATTTTTGGCCTGATCTATTTTGCAGGCAATTAACAAAGGAGGATGTTACATTTTTGCCTATCTCTTGCTCTCCTGAAATGGTCGCTAACCACTTGTTAACCACACTGATTTTTTAATAGACAAAGTGGTTGCCTACAGCTTCCCCACCAGAAATGTTCAGATTAAGCACATTATTAGATTGCAGCCAGAGTAGCCTACAAAACAGGAAGAAAGCCTTGCCTTTCTCTCTGCCTCCTTCCCTTGTTTAAGCTGATGTGATAATTCACTACAGATTTTCTCTTTCCCTCACAGAGTGCCTACCGCAGGAATGGGATGACTTTTCTCGCCTGCTGATGTGGATGTGGCTGCAGCAACAGGAAAGACAGTATTATATTAAGGTGATTTTCTTTTCCCCTCCATGGAAGGAAAAAAAATACAAGCTCCAATGTCTCCATGTACCAGTGAGTGGGCTGGTTTGTTGTGACTATCTGCTGGCTGTCTCTGTCTCTTTTTCCAGCCCCCTCAATCGTTATTCTTGTTTACTAGCTGGAACATTTAGCTAATTAATGGCAGGATGTTTGGGATAGGGTGTAGGTGGACAAGAATGCAGCTCAGACAATGCTGGAGTTTGCAGGGGACTTTCTGACTGCCATGTCATTTTTATTTAAGTGTCTGGAAGTCTGTGTGTTCTCCAAAAGTTGTTTTTTTGTAAAGGAGGATGGGGCAGGAAGAGGCCAGAGATAGACTGGGCTGTGTTGGTTTATTAGGTTGTATAAAGGTTATGTAGTTTTCTTTGCAATTTTTACAAAAAGCAAAACTATTTGCCTCTATTTTCTATTAATTTCCACTTGTTTCTCTCAATTAATATAATTGTTCACGGAGTATAAACCAGTTTAATCCAGTGAGGGGATTTTGATGACAGCCATACCAAGTTTGGATGCAAAGATATTCAGAAAAAGTTCAGGTGAACTAAACTTCACCACTTAGAGACTTGGCTTTTTGCAGACCCAAAGATGGGCTAAGTGCTCACACCCAAATTTTCAATATTGGCATCTCTTAAGGTTTGAGCCATCATTGTCCAAAATCAAAGAAAGTCTTTGCAGTGACTTGGCACTAGATTGGACCCCTGTTTGGAAAAATACAATTCTAAAGTGTTTCAGTAACTGTCTGTCTCAGTGGTTCTAGGCAAGGGCTTAACGTTGTGTGCTTGCTCAGCATTTGCTGAAGGAAGCAGATGTTGTCCCTGTTGTTGACAAAGGCAGCATTTCTGTTGGATTCGGTTAAAGAAGAAACCAGCTCTTTTTGCCTTTTTGTTTTATATATATATATATATTTTAGCTAACGTTGTTTGTTTTCAAGATTATTTTTTTTTTTAATCTCAGTCCCTGCCTCTGTGCTTGTTCCCGTCCCTTTGCTCCTCCAGCCTTTGCTGGCCTCACAAACACATTCATTTCTTCCCATAAAAACTGTACAAATATAGAGCTGACCACGATGATGCTTGAGCAGAGAAAAGGGCTCCTGCTTCAGCCCGTCACCGGGATCTGCTGGCACGTCCTGCTGGTGTCCCTGGGGTACCCACAGGTCGGGGGGCTTCTTCAGCTGCCCTGAGCTCAGGCTTGGAATCCAACTTAAGCCTCAGGTTAATACAGAACACTCAAGGGATCAAGAGGAGAACAGCAAAGTATTTTATATAGTGCAGCCATCCTCCTCCTTTGTACTTAGTATATGAGGTCTTAATTTTCATTCCTGCTCTGTGCTCTTGTGGTCGTTTGTAGGTGGTTTTGTTGTCCTGCTCTCCTGGACCTGCTTGCAAATATATGTATATTTTTTAAATAAAGAGAAAATTGTCTCTTTGCAACCAAAATACTGTAAAAGTGAACATCATATGTCCAATATTGCTGCCGTTCATAAATTGCCTTTCTCTTTTATCTGCTTACTCTTCTGTTCTCTGGGAATTTTCTGTGTGTGAAGGACTAAAAGTAATGTGTACAATGTATTAAACAAGGGAAGGGGGAAGTTTTCTGATGTACCATTTGTGCTTCTTGAAATATATGATTAAACTTTTCTTTTTATCATCACTCTTTATTTTTGTTGGCATCCTTAATCATGGAAAATTATATGCTTGCAGTAAACATTCAGACTTTTTTAAAAGGACACCAGCATTTATTGTATTTGGTTTCGATCTGCAGGGATACAGACAGTAGAAACCATTTCAGGCACTGGGTACTGGAATCAAAATTCCTTCTGTTGCTGTCTCTCTCCCAGATTTTATATTTTAAAATATGCATAAACAGGAAAAATACTGGCACTTATTTTTTACTGGTCTCCTTAAAGTCCCAGAGAATGAAGACTCAACATACATTTCTCTCAGAAATATGACAGATCATGTTTTTGTTGGTCTGCTGTGTGTTTGTCTATCTTGAACAGCCTGACAGGCAATTATTTATAAAATCTGGGTTTGCCCAGTAAACCCATGTAATAACCTTTCACTTCTCTGCACAAGTCAGGGAGCTGAATTTAAGAGTCAAACAAGGTATGTTATGTCTCCCTATCTTGGTCTAACCCAGTTTATTCTTATTTTGGGAAGTAATCACTTTTTTTTCCTCATCTTCAGAGTTTTATTTAACTCTGTTTTAAACAAAAATTCAAGCACTAATACTTGTGCTGTGCTAGGAGTGTTTCTTAGCACCACTTCCCATGCTGCAGAAACAGGGATGTGTGTTTAGGCTGGTGCTGCACATTTTTATTATATATATAAAATTCAGCTTGAGATTCAGTTAATGGCTGAATATGAATAGCTTTACACTTCTGTAATTTCAACTTGCAAATCATTTCTATTCCTAGCCAGGATTTATAGGTACTGAATCAGGTTATGTTGATTATTTCACGTTAGTTATTTGAAGAAGGGAAACTTCAGTTTCAGTAGGAATATGACTGTATATCATATAAGGGAGTGTGAGTTTTGCTCTCAGCTCAGTGCCTGCCTTGCTCTGTGGTTATACTGCCTGGATTTTCAGTTTTTCTTCCAACCATCCACAAAACAGGGAAAATAATTCAGCTTAAAACTCATCAGAGGTGAGGGAGCCACAACACAAATTTCTAGTTGAGCTTAATCTCATTTCCTGGTCCATCCTCTGTCAGTCTTTTCTCTGAGAAAATCAAACCCTTTAAAAGACTTTTGTCTTTTTCTGGAAATTGGGAGAAGCTGACAGTGCGCCAGATATTTCTCCAGAGACACTCAGGACCCTCCAAAATGTGTCCCCCCTGGGTTTTCAGGGTACATTTCTCTTTGTCAAGTGTCCATCTCACTGAGGGGGGAAATACAAAGAATGTGTTTTGGCATTTCTTGGCTGTGGATGAACCTTTGTTTTGCATTAAGGTTCTGCCATCAGCTGTGTGTAGATGTCATAAAATGGTTTATAGTTTCCTGTCCAGCTCATAGAGAATGTTTCATGGTGCGTGAACACTTCTAATCATAAATTTAGAATAAATAGATAATGACATTAGTCACAAGTCCAACTCTAGCTGAAACTTAAACAGTTACAGGGTTGGGTTTTAGTTTTGTTGGGTTTTTTTTTGCCTGAATGAGTCATCTTGTCCAAAGTTGGGCTTTTTACCTCTACTTTTTATACCTCTGTTATATATCTACCCCGGGCAGCAGTGCAGCCAGGGAAATGCAGTGATGGCATGCATTAAATCCAGGTTTTTTTCAGAGGGCACGGAGCCAGCAAAAAGCAGTGAAGCCATCCCTGAAGGAATTGAATGTAAATTTGATGGTTTAAATAAGGCCAGATGCCTTAAAAATTATTTTGAAAGCTGTATCTTTAATGTAACTCAACTTTTTTTTTTTTTTCTTAAGATAATAATGTTGCCTTTACAAAATAATAAGAAAAAATAGTTTTCATCTCTTGTGGGGAGACAAAAATCAGATACTTTGGTTTCTATAAATCACTGAAATCTTGGCAACTACTGAAACAAAGTTTTAGAAGGCAGATGGCTGCAAATTTGAAGGAAACCTTCATATTTTACTGTTAAAAGCTTTTCAACTGTCTAGAGAGTGCTCTGAGACACTAAATTAATAGC
>WAAG01082900.1:277-11178 GCA_013390105.1 Tichodroma muraria
AATCTGAGCGAGGAGAGTATCTCCCCACACAAGCTATCTAAAGTGCCTGCTCTGAGGTGAGAAAGATCTTTCAAAGGGAGTGATAACAGATTAGTAGTTCTTGTTTCCCAGCCACTCTCTTAGCTGCAGGCTGAATTCCTTTGTATTCTGGTAAATGCAAAGCCAAGGAAATCTTCCACTGTAAAAGCAGACAGGAAACAGATAGCTTGCTTGAAATACTGGATCGCCTCAATGGCTGAGCAACAAAGAGAAGATTAAATAAGTGCATGAAAAAAACATTATTCCTTTCTTGGCTGCCATTTCAGCTTTTCTACAATTGTTATATAAAATAAAAACTAAAAAAAACAAGTTACTGCCCTTCTTTCCTTGGATAAGAGGATAAAACAATCATAGAATCATAGAAGGGTTTGGGTTGGAAGGGGACCTTGAACATCATCTGTTTCCAACCAACCTGCCATAGTCAGGGACACCCTCTGCTAGACAGGGCTGCTTGGAGCTCCGCCGAGCATGGCTTTGAACACCTTTAAGGATAGGGCATCCACAGATCCTCTGGGCAACCTTTTCCACTGTCTTGCAACCCTCAGAGCAAAGAATTTTTTCCTACTATCTAAACTAAACCTACTCACTTTCAAAGTGAAGCCATTCCCCCTTGCAAGACCACCAAAGCACAAGGGGAAAGTGATTTAAACCCATTTAATCAGTACTTTCAGCATTTTTTCTAAGTGCATAGTTCCTCAGAAAACCACAATTTTTCAAATGAATCATGCTGAATTTAGATATTCTCCAAGAAGAGCAGCAGATGTGAAGGAGGGTGACATAATCTTGTTTTACCACTCAGCCAGGGCCTCAGTGCAAGTGCTGTAGCCAAGGACTGATTGAAACCCAGGTTAGCAAACTGCTTTGGACTGCACACTACGTAACATAACATATGCTGTACTCACAGATCCTGTAAAAGCACTTCATGTATGAAAATAGTGTCTGCTCCCTGCCTGCAAGTCCAGCTATCTGGTCATTTTTCATTTATAACGAAGGATGGCTTTAAGAGCCAGTGAATTCAGTTCATTGTTCAGAGCACAGATTTTAAAGCATTCAGGTTACTATGCTCAAGGAGCGGGCCTTGTTATAGAAGGAAAATATGGGAAAGGGTCTCACTCTTTATCTTGTCCTTGCCTTTTAGTCTGACAGGACTTGTAAGAACCTCTTTAGTAAGGTGGCAGGTGTTAAAGTGAAAGCATGGATACCTGCCCTTACCAAACCTGGCGCTCTCCCTCTCCTCTGGTGAGTTGCAGAACACCAACTTGCTTCTCTTTCACTGCTTCATTTCTTTTCTTTGCACCCGCTGAGAAGCCTTAAAATATAAAGACCACACCTAATTATTTTTAAATTATTACTTTCCTTTCCATCTTTCAAAAAAAGTTATGAAAACTATTTTTTTACATTTGGATTTTACTTCTAGCAATATAATAATTCTGTGTAAAGATTCTCATGCCCAAACTATGAAAGGGTTGTAAAGGATCATATCTCACTGACTTCAGTGGAAGTTCAGATACCAAATACCTCCAAAGATTTGGGGCTTTTTCTCTGCACTCCCTTTATATTTGTCTGCCTCTGCCCTAAAGCTGTTCCGGAAATAGGAAAAGCAGCACAAAACCTTGGAGCACTTTCAAGAGGTGGAAAGCACAGGCATCCAAGAGAATGCACCATATCCTCAAATCACAGATCCCCAGCACTGTCCCTGACCCATCTGCACGTCCCTCCTTATAATCTTGTTCCCAAGCATCTCCTCTGGGAGCCACACTCCTGCTGGCTGACTTAGTTTGCAGCTGCAGAACCTCAGCCCTGGGAAGGGGTTTTGGTGAGTTACCAGCTGATGGGCTTTCCTGTTTTTAATTCTCAGGGTAGCCAGGAATCTGTCAACAATGACCTGAGCTGAATAGTCCATTAATATCATCTGTTCTCTATAGCAATGTCCTTCTCCAAACTGGAATACCCAGGGAAGAACAGATAGGATGGAGCAGTAGGAGGGCTGCTCTAGGAAACCAAGCAGATGAGAGAGGCTCAGTCCCAGGGTAGGTCTGTAAAACTTAGATGGTTGAGTTCCATTCCACATGCCACACATGTGGGTCTGTGCCTCACACACAGCACAGTCCTGGGGCTTCCCTCTGGATCAGTACAGTGGATCTGGCCCCTGTCCCACTGCACTTTGAAGCTGGGGCTCACAGAGCCAGGGGGTCACTGATTTTCAGTGCTACTAAGGATGATCATGTCTCCCCATCAGGTGACACATTCCACTTCCACCCACTTCCACTCTCAAATGCCCAGAACTCCTCCTGTCTTCCAAACCATGTCCTGCCAGTACAGTGAAAGACATAGGAAAAAAAGCCTTGAGTGATCTGCCTGGGAATCAGATTTATAATTATTTTTTTCTTCACAGAAACAGAGTAAAACAAGGATAGAAAATGCACAGGACTTCTCCAAAAGTTAGTTGCTTGTTGCAACACACTTGATATTTTTAGGTGGAACACAAGCCTCAGTCTCCTTGGTTGGTTCATTTGTTTAAAAAGTAGAAATAAATAAACCTCATCTGAGAAAAACAACTTGGTATAAAAATCTTAGAAAACAGAAGAACGTTTGTTTCATTTTTGTCCAATGACTTTATTGATTGCAATAAGAGTATCTGATTCTAATGCAGAGATTTTTATCCATGAAGTTAAAGCATTTCATGAAAACAGAGCCTTACATAAGATGAAAATACTTTTTCTTTTGGCGGTAGATGGCTTAAAACCTAGTTAATTCCTATCCTAAAGCCCTGTTCTCTGGGACTTGCGCTAACAAAAGTACATTTCACCCCCATGTCCGTGAAGCTGAAAAGATTGCCTAGCAAATCCGTGCTCGGTTTTCTACAAGGCTTGATTCACTCTGCCCCAAGCTGTCAAGCACTGCAGTTGCCTATCATCATCTAACCAGCCAGGATGTGCTCAGTTATGCATTTGAGGCATTGTATGTGAATTTTTCTGCATTGAAAACAGACTTTCTCATGATCTGAGGGGCGGAGTGACCCTGAAAGAGTTGGATGATCTTCTTTATTTATATAGAAATGTAGTAAGCTGCTTACCAGATGGACTTGTTTGCAAGCTTGCCCACTTCTGACATGAATCAATTCATTTACAAGGAGATTTTCTGGAAATCAGCAAACCCCCAAAAAAGAAAATCAATGTGATACCAGTACTGCCACCTCGTGTAGGCTCTGACCATTGCAGTTGTTTTTTCTACAGGATCTTTGTATTTTAGTAGCACTGAATGAATTACACAAAAGTTATTAACAAAGCAGATCCTTTAAATGGCTGCACACGATACAAAGGATACTATTATCCTGTTACCCTTCCAGGTCCCATACTTCAAAGTCAACATCTGCAGCAGCAAAAAGCACTCTCGGATCTGATTCATAAGGGGACTTCCATATCATGTGGTGTAACTTGAACGGTTAATCAAAATTCCTTATTGGAAGTGAACAAATAAAAGGAAAAGCTGCAGAAAAGCAGGGAAGACAATGTGCTTTATGGAATGATTTGTTCCACGTGAGGAGAATGACCAATGCAAAAGGAGTCAAAAGCTAAAGCAAAAGGCAAGATCATAAGGCAAATGTAAAAGAAAGATTTGCAAGTTAAAACTAAACAAAATATTGTAGGAAAGAGAAATGGAAAAAAAACTTGAAAATTGTTTTGTATTTCTTTTTGTCAGTTTGACAATCAACCTAATCATTTTTTTCTGAACTCAAGTAGCACCCCTAAACTTTTGTTGCCTCATTTCCAAAAGACAGTGATTGACAGACTGTTGAACTTCCAGATGTAATGCCTGCAGAGTTGTTTGTAGGGCTGAGCGCTGCTGAGGGTGACAAGAGGGCTGTGTCAGTGTGTGAACAAGGACACACACTCCACGTCAGTGTAAAGGTCTGGAACATTCCCATCCTCTCCCTGCCCTCTTCGCCCAGCCCACATACGCCCAGGGTGGAGATAACCATGAGCTCACTGAAGCAAGGCCTGCTGCCAGTGTGGAGCTCTCTGGAATGTAATCATCTGTTTTGGACATGTATGACACCAAAAGCAAAGCAAGAATAACCAATTCAAGAACAGACCATGTTAGTAGAATTGGTGAAAAGAGTAACCAAGAAACAGGAGAACGCAGAATCACTCTGCTAAAGCATGTTCAAAGTCTACAGGAGCTCAAGGGCAGACTGGACAAATATGGCAAGAGAAATTCCCAGAAGTGACCAGAGGCACAAAACAAGCAGGACATATCTAACTCAGCAAAGCAAGAATTCCACATTCTACATGGCACCTAGTCAGACACCTTGACTCCAGAATTGTTCTGGTTAAAGAGAGCTCCCAGAAATCCTGGCAGAAACTGGAAAGCAGAATGAAGCCAGTCAGTCCTCAAAAGAATTAATAAGAATTTAAATTTCATTTGACTTAAAAGAGATATGCTTTGTTCATGGGATAAACTTTCCCATGAAAATCAGTATAACCACAGTATTAGAAGGATTGTTTTTTTCACTATGCTGACAAATACTATGTGTGAATAAAAAATGTGATTGATTTTTTTTTTTTTCTTTTTAAAGTGAATACTTTACCACAATGTCACAGAGCCTGGTTTGGGTCAGGCTTCCCAAAACTTTATAAGAATTGTGCCTGGAACCATCTCATTGTCCTTCCTCCCAGGAAAATTCCATGCAGATAGCAGTCCTTGTCCACCTTTCCATCCAGCAGTCAAACCAGAGTGACAGAGTTTGGGCAGAAACTGGCTTTCACTGCAGTTACAAATGTAGTGCAATCCTCCTGCTGACTATAAGAACGACAACATAGAAAGAAAGAGTGAGACCCATGACACCTACAGTCATGGACAATGCTCAGACACTCAACAGTCACTATTCTGCATGTCCTTGGATAACTGCAAAAAAACTCGGAAAGCTCTCCCTTATCACAGGCTCACCTTTCAAAACTGCTTTGCATCTTGTCATTGTAGAACAAATTCCTTTCTCTTTCACAGAGGGCCTTTTTATTTTTTTTTTGTCCTTACTACATCCAGCATAATAATGATCCCCATCACTTCAGTTTTGATTGATTCATGTTTCTATATCACAGTGAAGAATTTAATTTAAACAAAGTTGTCAGATTTTGTCAGTGTAGCACATGGGGACAAGGCTAACTGCCTGGAAAGCCTTAAAGCACGCTTTCTCAAAAATTTTGGTTTATTATCCTTTTCTGTGGAAAGCAACGGAAATATTTTATCATAGTTTATTGAAAATAGAATCTTGGATAGACAGAAAAACAGAGACAGTTATTATATATCATATGGCTTTTATCACAGTCCTTAATTAAGTTTTTCTACCTGATATATACCCCTGTCATTTCTATTTGAGAATAGAAGAAAAAACTCTTCTGGAAAACCCGAAAAATCACACTCCAAACACAAACAAATGTACTTTATTAAACATAAAAGTGCTGTGCTGGGATACATGTTTGAATGACTCTTAAAATAAAAGAATTAAGAAATTGACATATTTATTGCAAATGCTTATTTGTTGAGTGCTACTAGACATGTAGAATTATAGTTCAGATCAATTTGTTCAGCATCACTAATGTGTCCTGCATATACATTACCTGCAGAGCTTTCAGATCCGTACAACATGGCTGCATCAGTGGACAGTGGTTTAAGGAAATGAGATTAGCTCCATTCTCAAAGACCCAGTGTCTAAATAAATTACTTCAGCTTCAAGACATCAGATGAGATAACATCCCAGACAAAATACATCACACTAAAGTATCTGGCAAGCTTTTTATTGTAGGATACAAAACGAAACAGATGAATATAGTAATGCAATCTAAAAATCTCTGAGCATCTATTCTTGAAAAATTGAATTAGTGTCTCATTTTCCCATTAATCAGTAGGCCATATCTCTTTCTGATCTTATAAATCTGATGTAGAGTGAGAGACATTTCCAGATGTCCCTAGAACAAACACCTTATTCTGTGGAAATTGCAGAAATACTTTTCTCTCCATGACAGCCTCCCTTTAGAAATACCCTTGCACCATGTGGAGTTACTTTTGTTTAAATTAGATGTGCCAGTGCAGGGAAATACAAACACTACAAGCATCCGCTGCATAGCAACTAAATCTGATTGAACCATCATGATCAAAACGAGAAAGGCATTCTCTACCTAAGATTCTCAGGATCTCCATAATGTAAATCAGAAACATATTTAGGGGCATGGCTTAAAGCGAGAGCTTCACAAAGCCCATGCAGACCGAATATAATATATAGGATAGCTCTGATTCTTTGTGTTTCATCCGAAGAGTTAAGGTCACTGAGAGAAGAGGTAAAATTCAATCATTACAGTACCATATTTGCATTATTCTTTCATCTCTCTCTCTCCAGTTCTCAGACACCTTTTGTGCCTCCTGATGCAATTCAAAACCCTATTAACGCAAACAATTGCTGCAGCTTTATCGGGGGGTGGTGTGTGGCTCTGAACCCGCTGCTGCACCTGTATTATAATCAGCAAGCCAGCAGGCTGGGTCTAAAGCCAGTCCCCTGAGAAAGGGGCCTGAATGTCGGTCCATAGCCCAGAGCTTCCAGCAGGATCAGCTGGAGCTCTGTGCCTGTGCAGCCAGGGCTGGAGAACACCCTGAGTTCCCTCGCTCTTGCCTAACGTATGTTGTTCTAAAGGGAGTCATTCAGATTGAAGTTACTTTTGCAGATTTCTTTTATAACTAGTGGAGAGCAGGCACCATCAAAGGCTGCCTCACCTCACCCTAAAGTGGGCACCTGCAGTAGGTATTATCAAAAGCTCTTCAGAGGTTACTAATCTGACTACAGGAGATGAAATCATTGCCTCTAACACTAAAGAGATGAGGGGATGAGAAAACTTTCTTTCCCCTTCTTAACTGCCCCCCAGCACCTGCTTCTCATGAACAGAAAAATTATCTACAAAGCAAAATTATCTACAAAGTAAACTAAAATAATTACAAACCTGTTAGAATTACAGAATCATATAGCTTCCATCAGTAAGGTTTTACTGATTTCCTCTAGCTAAGCTTGGTGGTATGTGCCTGACTGAGGTATGGCACTGCATGACATGACTGCTGAAAAATTATCACAGTATTTATCTGTCAATCTGCCTTTTGGTTCCCTTTGGAATTGTTCATTTATTTATGTGCTGTAAAACCCTGTACAATGGTTGGAAATCAAAACTCCCAATTCCAATTCTACAAAACATCCCAATAGTTGTGATTGGTTCCCGAAGTATTGTAGCCACACCTAGGAGGTTCTACACCAAATTGACTTTCTCCATGGAAAACCACAGTTTGTTAGTCGAGTCATAGTGGTAGTCAGAAACAATTAATTTATATTTTGGATTGAGATAATATATCTTTGTCTTCAACTGGATGGTTGCACACATGGCTCATGTTAGGTCTGGTATGAGTATGTTTTGCTTTTTTTATAATATGTAGATTCATTCATTGAAAGACAACGTTTCTTTAAAAAAACACCACAAATCAGGACTTGAAGGCCAAGCATTGCCTTATTTAAAGTCCTGCATCTCTATATATACATTCTTCTCTATGAACATAGACATGAAATAATGAGACTGTGAAGAAGGGAACACAGGAATTTTTGCACCTCATAGGAAATAATTTCAGGGTTCAGTCATCCCACTGTGCTTAAGAATGTGCTTTAGTTTTTAACATTTATGCAAGTTATGCAAAACTAAGTGCAAATTAATGGCAGGAGAACCAGATTAATGTTACTACAAGAGGGCAGAGAGACAATGGAGATGACAAGGAAGTGGTGCATGATGGCAGGTCAAAGGCCGAAAGTTGCAGGGGTAAAGAAAAGTGGGGACATGCTTCTTCTGGCCCACCAAAGCACCAAGAAAAAGCATGCCTGTGTAACATGAGTGCAAAAAAATCTGATGCTATAGGCACGTTGTTAAAGTGTTATTAACTATCATGGCAACAGTTAAATCCACATAATCTGAAAAAGGGAAAATTCTATTTTGTGTCCTGTGAAGATAGTTAGTGACAACTAGATAATTCTCCCTCCTTATTGAGCCCTTTTCCAGGCTGCCTTGGATTTGTTGCTGTGACTGAGCAAATGCAGGGCCAGTGGCAAATAAATATAATCAATGGGCGAAGTCTTGTAAAATCAACATCAGAAGTTGACATTTGGAGTTAGATCCTGTGTTTATATGTGACAGTCTTGTGACAGTAATGTCTATAGCTTAACACAAAGGATTCAGCATGGACCTCCCAAGGCATTTAAGCATCTAAATCCTCCTATCATTCAAAATTCTGGATTCAATCCTCAACTTATCTGCTGAAGCAAACCCAGAACCATCCTGTATGGACATATTATGGGAGAGCAAAGGCTCAGACTCCCTTTGTATAACATGGAACAGTTTATGAGAACATAGAATTTAAAAAATACTAGAGAAAGGCTTCAAGAGGTTATTTGGCTCACAGAGCAAATCCATTTGATTTCACAAACTTGTCGGTCTGTCCACAAGATTTGAAAACACAGCTGTTGATTTTGTAAGCTACTTCTGGCACTTGCACAAATGTTGGAGCAGCTTTTCAAAAAGTTAAGCATCACGTAATCAAAAGGACAGCTTCTAAGTGAACTTATCTGCTCTTACTAAATCTGCTTCACTGAAATAATCATGGTTGTTCCAGGAATGGTGACTACACACTGATCAACTGAAGCAGGTCTTTCTGTTCGAGACTTAGGTCTGAGATAGCATGTGTTGCATTTTCATCAGCGAAAGATTGCTGCACAAATGGCAGCATGAAATTGTGGAAAACCTATTAATATTACTCCTTGGTATGGGTAAGATAGTAATATAGAGATTTTAAGTCATGACATTAGGGCATAATCAAACCTTACAAGATTGTCCAAGCCCTTGGTACACAAACTTTAAATTCATCACTACATCCCACAAAACATCATACATGATGTTGGTGCATCTAACAGATGTTAAGCTATTAAAGAGTTGACATCGTTAGTTACATGGCACAATATTCATAATTACTGCTTGTTATTTCAGTGAAATACAAGAGAGAGGAAATGACAAATTCAAATATCACCAGTCGTGCATTATACGTGTCTGGGAAGGAGGTGGAGTGAATCCCCCTTCAGGCAGGGATGCTGCCCAGGTTCTGTTATTCAGATTGTGTTGTGTCTTAATCTTAGCATCACAATTCTTCTGTGTCAGATTAAAAAAATTTTTAACTTCTTTTGACTCTTTACCCTCCTCTTCACCTTTGTTTTCATCTGTTATTGAACAAGCACGTCTGAGCTACAATTGCCCTGGAGATGACAACAGGGAGAAACACAGCAGACTGGAGAGAGTCTTTCCTGGTGGCAATATGACTTTGCGAGCCTGTAGACCATCACACATGGTTCTGGCACTGGCTCTGACTGACATGAATTACACAGTCAGTTACATAGGTGTTAAAAAGGCACCATTTTGGTCTCTAAACCCATAGGTTAAAATAAAACAAAAACATTCAGCCACCAATATTCCAAGGACAAAGAACATATGCTCCAGTGCATTTTGGGAAACATTGAGAGAATCAAGTTTCCAAAAGACAGGTTAGAATCGTAAATGAATTAACTTATTACAGTGATGCAGTGACTCTTCACACCAAGAATACGTATAAAATCATTATCTCAACATTATTTCAGAGACTGTGAGCAAAACCCAAATTCAGATCCACAAATTGTTTGGCTATCTAAAGCCTACAACAACAGATTGGAGGTCCAATATTAGAGATCTAAATATCTTTGCAGATTCAGATTTCAGTCTTGTTCTCTAACTTTCCTTTTCCTTTGTACATTTTGATTGAGGATATCAAAGAAGTATTTACTGTTGTTTTTTCTTTGGTGCAAGGGAGCGAGTGAGGGTATCTAGATACCTAGAAAATGTTTCCATGCTATTGTTTCTTGTAACAGTTTTCTTAGTACATAGCTTAGCTGTGAATTCTTCTCTGTCTTCAAATTTCCTCAGCCATCAATTTGAAATGTTCTCAAAAATACAAAAAACCGTTTCTCTAGACTAACTGCAGGAGTCTCATGCCTTCTGAAAGATCAAAGGTTATTTTGTGTAGTAAATTTGCAGCTAAATTACTTACTTTACAATTTCACACTTATGGTTTTCATAATATTTTGATCATTGTCTAAATATGACAGATGAAAATTTGCTTTTGTTCTCACTACAGGACCAGAGTTAAAAAGTGTCCATAGAAGAGATATAATTCCAGAAGCACTTAGACTGCTTTCCTAAAACAAATAAAAATGCATGTATGGGCATCACATAATTATAAACTAGTATACATGAGTTACTTTTTGTAGTAGGTCTAAATGCACACTATATTTATATCAACGAAAGCTATCAAAATGTATGTTCCTTGTCTGGATATCTATGCTGAAGAAATAATGGAGGGCTTTTACATAGCCTGCAGCATGCTGAAACTAATTCTTACTTTTTTTCCTTGAAGAAATATATCGTGATTTTGCTGAGAACAAGTGTCTTTCACACATGCTCTGAAAAAGAGCATGCACAGTGCACAGTTTAAAAGTAATTTCTCACCTTGAACTGCAGTGGCATTTTTGGAAAACTGACAGAAGTTCATCGTGGGCCATTCTCCAGAATACGGCAGCTCCTGGGTTTTTTATCAAGTTCATCCCAAGAACCCACTGTTGATTTAACCTCATTTTTTTACTCCAACTTAGTAGAAGCTGTGTCACTTAGCTCCTGAACAGTTTTCTCTGAATTTCCTGGTGAAAGCAAGTCTACACAGTTTGGGGAAGTTGCTTGCATTGTAGAATACAGATAGTTATA
>WAAG01082902.1:6055-19977 GCA_013390105.1 Tichodroma muraria
TTTAACAAAGCATCAAGTTCTTCAGCAGGAAGGTTCTTTCCAGAGAACAGAGATCAGAGCTGGTTCGCATTTTATCATCACTGTCAGTTGAGTAGAGAGGGGCCTCCCTTTAATTTAATGCACAGTTGCTTCAATCTTGTCCTGGCTGAATACAAGCCAAGGACTTCATCTCCCTGTTTCCTACTTCCCAAGTAAGCTTGGACCTCGATTTCCATCTTGGCCACAGACCTTCCTTCAGCATCTGCTTTACACAGAGGCACTGCTGCAGCAAAATAAAAGCTGTGCCTTTCCCACCCACTTTAAGCAGCCCTTCCTCACGGGTATCTCCCCTGCTAGAGGAATGTGTGCACTAAATCTCTTTTCCAGCAGTAAAACCTGTTCTGCGTTGTAGCTACCACATGTTTCTCCCACTTCCTTCCATTGACAGCAAACAAAAGCTTGCTGCTCACTGTTATCAGAAAATATTTGCTTTCCCACATTGTTTCTTCCCCGGTTGTTGCGGAAGGGTTTTTAGCAGAGTAACAGCTCAATCCCAACAATAAGCAGCAGGGGGTGATTTGAGACAGAGGCCTTTCGGAGCCCATCCGGTAAATCCAGCCCAGACCGGGCACAGCCTGGTCCAGGCCCTTCTCAGCCGTGCAGTCTCCAGCACCTCCTCCATCCCTTTACATGTCCCGTGGAGAAGACGATGTTCCAGCAGCATGGCTTGAAGACACGGGGCCACTTTTGCACCACTGACCTGGCTTCAAGCGGCTGCCCCTGTTTTCCAGCTGCAAACCATGCCCAGAGGATACTATGCCCACCCCGAGTATCTGCTGTACTCTAAATATGCTCCTTTGAGAACCTGCTCTTCTCACCACACACTGTATTTCCTTCCTGCCAGATCCCTTATCACCATGTTTCGTCCCCAAACGACACAGATGAAGCTTCCACCTTTGCTGGTGCTGCTCCTTTATTCAGTAACCAAAGGAAACATTCTCACACCAGGCACTAAACCCATGGAACTTCTGATAGTGAGTTATGATAAAGAATTAAACCCAGGTGTGACATGAAAAAAGGGCACAAGGTTACAGTTCCCAAAAAAGCACCGCTCAGTCACTCCTTATTTTTAATTTAATCTTTTTTTAGGCAACCAGAGTATCAAATGTCAGGTCCTAAACCTAAGAAGGGCACCAGAAGTCCAAATATTATTCAGTATATGAAATGCTCAACCACGGCCACCCAAGATGACATGTTGCAAACTCATGACTGAAACCTGCCCACGACTGCCAATGCCAAGCCCAAACACTTTCATCCACAGGTGGGGTTCCCTGCAATGAAAGGATTACCCAGATAATATCAGTTACCCAGATAACTGCTTTGTGTCCCGAATCTGGTGTAAGGGAAAATGCACAACCGGCATCTGCAGGAGCTCAGCACCAGCCCTGCACCATCTCCTGATGAAAGCTCCCAGGATGCCTTAACTCTAGCCTTCATTTTGGCATAAGGCTCTGCCAAAGACAGGTTTCAAAACTATGAGCTTCAAAATAAGTAAGTAATTTCTCCGTCCAAGAATACGGGGGCAGGGAGGGCGGTGCAGAAAGGACCGCTTTGGCAAGTTTCTGATGTTGAATGACCCATAACCTCTTTCAAGCAAGATCCCCTTTACTGTGGCACGCCCTGCCCGGCCCCGGCGCAGTGTGGGACTTGCAAGCGCCCCACACCACACAGCCCACTCTCCCCAGCCAGTGGCCACAAGACGCAGGCTCGGTATTTTGAGGAGCAGCAACCTTTTTCTTTTTCCTGACTCAAGGCCGGACATTTGGTCTTAACACCTTCAGTAGCCTGGGCTGTCATTTCTGACTGTGCCTCTGGTCATTAAAAAGGCAACCACAGCATAAAAGGATTTGCTGGAAAGCAAAATGGCCTCAGCTCATTTAATTTATTAGCAATTAGCAGAAACCACTGATCACTGATCTGAAAAAAAAAAAAATTACATGAACAAGTAAACAACCACTTAAACACCTTCCTCTTCCCTTCACCCAGACACCTCTCCAGCTCCACCATCAGGTTTTTCCTGGAGAACTTTGCTGGTGCCCTCTGAAATGGAGCAGCACACCACAGATGCAGCACAGTCAGACCACTCTTGCTGGTCCTTCCTTCACCTTGCTTGCTTTTATGTGTGTTTATTATTTACCATCAGGTTAATTGCTTTCCTCCCACAATACCACCAGAGGCAAGCCTGGGGAAACACATAACTGCTGTTCCCTTTGGAGAGCCAGACTGTTTCTGTGGGTAGCTACTGAGACACAGACAACATCAGCAACTCAACCTGAAAATGCTTCTTCTCTCCTATCGTTTATATCACCTCTTTTTTGAGAAACTTTTTCACAGCACCTTTGATGTTCACAAAAACCCAGGATCAGCTCACTGGTCTCTCAAGATCTGTGCTTACTTTTCAGTCTGTCAGCAAGAGGTGAGGAGAAGCCAGGCAGCTGTTGGATGATGAAGAACTTCAGATTTCACATGGGAATTTATTGTCTCTCTTATCTCAGAGACAACATTTGGAGGTAAATCCCAAGGGACTCCAGACAGTCAGCCACTCCCCAAACCATAAGGACCTGAAATTTAAACTACTGTTTCTTACACCTGCCCTTCCATGGGATTCCTGCACTACACCATCTCTATCCGCACATCATTCCTCTGTCCAAGATTTCCTCTTTCAGCTATTTAAATCTTGATTCTGTTTTCAACTGCTTTTGAGAAGCAGGCAGTGTCAATCAGGCAGTTGCTACAGCCAGAAGAAAGAGCTGAAGCACAAGCCATCTCTGTGACCTTGCAAAGGTCCTTCACAAGGTACACCAGTTCTAACATTGCATCCCCTTAAGCACCAATATCCATGAGAACACAGATTTCTGTAGTTCTGCCAATGGGCTGCTGCTCCCTTTACTTCTCCCCCAATCTTTGTCTGAAATAGCTTTTAGAACTACAAAAACTCTAAAGAAAGTGTTAAAGAAATGTATTATTATTAGAAGGTCACAAAACAACTTGAGAATAGCTGCAGCTAAAAATACCCAATCCCCACACCCCATATTTAGAGAAAACATTATCAGATGTCATTTCCCAGTGGTAAAAACATATTTGTTTTTTAATTAAGGTTGTATTTTGGACACTGAATTTTTTTTCTTTTTTTTTTTTGCCAGAGACCACAACAAGAGACCCTAGGAAAATACCTTACTTGTCCCCCCCAAAGGTCCCACTTTTCTGTGCTACCTGATTGAAAGACTTCTGGAAACTGGCACCTGCAAATCTGTAACACCACCTAACTTTGCAAAATAATTTTCTAAAGAGAACAAAGTATTTTGGCCAGCCATACAATGTTGCAGAGTATTTGTGCAATATGGATTTGAGTTTTTATTACTTCAGTATCAAGGAGGTCACTATGGGAAGGACAACAAGTGGAGCAGCAGCGCAGAGCAGGTATCAGCACAGGGCTGGAAACTGTGGCTCATCTGACCCAAATTCTAGACAGGACTGGGAAAATCTGCATTGTGGACACAGTGAATTAGTAAGTCTGCTGCTCAAAGTCTCCCAGCTCTAAAGAGCAATAATCATGATGTATGTCAACCTTAGGACTTACTTCAACAGTAGGATGAGCAGAAATAGGGAAGTCAAACTCCCTCAGCAGAGACTTCTATACCTTTCCATTGATTAAATAAGTTCTGGTTTATTGATCACATTAAAAAACACCCAGGAGTTACTGCAGGCAGGTAAGGAAACACCTGTGATAACATTTTAACAAACAGAGCACATACAAGGGGAAGCTTAGCACACCATAGCATGCCTTCTTCTCCGAAGACATACATGAAACCCAGGAATAACTTCTCCAGAAGGTCCACAAACCTTGTCCAGGTCACACTTACTTTTTAACCCTTAACAAATATACACCTTTCCCCCACTCAGAAATACTCAAACCAATACTTTTTAAAGAAGTCATTCACAAAATAATTTTGACTTTGGTGGCCAACTCCTGCTCTGCTGCCCCACACCCAATGCCTCCTTCCCTCCACCGTAAAACAAGCAGTACATCTCATATGTGCCCATTCCTGCTGCTTTCTGCCAGTCCATGCAGACATTTTTAACTTTACTTCACCTGCTTCCCTGTTAAAGTTATTTGAAACTGGCCTGATGCAAAATTTGGTACCAAAGAGATTGAGTGTGCAAGCCTCCTGCTTCCCTGAGAAGTCAAGGTGAATACCCACCAAAGAGCACTGCAAAGGACTAACCTGGAAGTGATAAGTAGGAAGACAGACCACCACAGCTATATTCTACTGCTAAAAAATTTGCTAAAGATGCTTCAGTGGGCTGGAGTAGCCTCCCCGCTCTCTCCCCAAAGGAGGAGGAGGAACACTGGGGTTAATTTGAAGGACAGCCCACTGAACACCACCACAGGGTGTACTGGGAAAGGGGCAGGGCTCAGATTCACAGCCACCACCTCCCTCTGTCCGCTCAGCCGGGAGGAACTTGGATGACGTGCCCACATGATGTCATTAGTGGGTTGGTGTCTAAATAAAGGAAGCTTTTTATAGAATTTCTCAATGACAAACTCGTTCCGGTAAACCCTGATAGCCAAGACATCAAGCAGAAGGGAAGGAAAAAGGAAAACAATACCCATAGCCCTGCTGGGGGCCTGGACAGGTGGGTGGCGTCCCAGGAAAGAAACCTAAACAACCGAAACAAATTTACTCCATAATACCTGCTTGTTGGATAAAAAGCACAGGGAAGAGCAGGGCACAAGGTAAGGGAGATGTGCTTTTATATCATCTGTCACAAGGACACACAGCCTATTTTGGCATCGGGGTAGGGGGGAAAAGGATGAAGAGGAGGAGAGAGGACAGTGAGAGAAAAAAAACTTCGCTTTAAAGAGAGGAAATAAAACGTACTTCCATGTCAGAGGAGTTTTCCAGCTTCACATTAATCATGTGGCAATTACTGTGCTTCCTAAAAGCCAACTGGGGGGTTCTGCATATTCAGAAGACTGCAAATGTCTTAAACTCAAATCATCAGCAAATACCATTTGCTGGAAGTTCAAAAAAAAAAAAAATACAAAACCAACCAACCAAAAAAAACCAACCCAGACAAACAAAGAAAAAAACCAAAACAAAACCAAAAAAAACCCCACCAAACCGCACCAAACAACAACAAAAAAAAAACTAACGAAAGGAACGCAACGTGTTCCTGTATGCCCGCGTGTCATCCTCTCCTTTGTAACTGTTCATCACTTCCACAGCGCTACGGAGCAGTTCCCTTTCCTCCCTCTGTCGCGCCGTGCATCTTCAGCCGGGCATCTACACGGAGAGCAGTTGCAATAGCCTGGTGACTCACGCTGCAGTAATGTGGGAGGGAACTGCTCCCATGCCCAGCTCCTAAGGACACAGCCTTTTATGGTATTTTTAGCGTGGAAGCTGTCGTGGTTTGTAGCACTTTGCCTTTTGTCTTTCCAGAAAAGAGCTCACAGTTCCCCCGGGGCTTCAAGGATGCAACAGCGGAGCCCAGGCAGGTGATGAGCAAGCCAACCCAGGAACTTCCACACCCAGCCACGGTAGGGACGCTCAAGAATGTCACACCGCGGCCAATCCGCAGGCTCTCCCTTCCAGGCAGCGGGTCCTTGGGTGGCTGCACCACTCTGCAACCTCCAAAGAGTGGGGCACGCACGTCACTTGTTCTGCGGACACCTTAACCGCGGTAGCCCAGCTTTGTAAGGAGTCATTCCCTGTGTCCCTCGAGTCCTAACCACCCTGTGGCAATACACTAACAAGCTCATCCTGGCAAGCCATCAGACATACAGTTGCTGGCATATGAAAAGCTGGCAGGTCCCATCTGTCTTCCCTCAATTAACTTAAGACTACATCTTCCCAGAAAGAAGAAAATAAACTCTGCAAGGTTTCTATTCCATACAAATGTAGGTGAAATGGGGCAAGAGGTTACTAGGACAAAGAAGATGGGAATGTTACATTGAAACCAGGTTAAAAGCATCAGGGAGAAGTGCAGTGGCTGAAAAGCCACTCTCTGGATCCCAAGTTTGAGGATCACAGCACATGGGACTCAAACTTGCCAAGGTAAAAAAGCCAGCTCAGCTGTGCTTTTGAAAAGCTGAGTGTCACACATGAGATTAAAAGAGTATCACAACATTACCCCATAGAGCTTGAAACAGGACTCTGGCTGCAGACATGCAATGGATTGCTTTACAGGACAGCCCCTCGCCCCGTTCCCCCTTGCATTGAAGCATTATCTTCTGTAGAAGAGAAAGGCATGAAAATTTCTGCATCCCCAATCACAATTTCAAACAGCTACTGATTTTAGTCCTTTCAAAGTTATTAAATTCAAGAGGAAATTAAATTATAATCTGCACATGCCTAAGAAGTCTAGGAGAAAAGCTAGCAAGATGAACGAAAAAGCAGTAATCAAACTTCCTGACATAAGGCCACTGACATTAAAGCTATTTTTTTTATTTCTTCTGAAACTCCAGTGAACTCTGGAAGGAGTCACCCTACCAGTCGGGTCAGATGAATGACAGATTGCCCGTACAGACAGATTTCACCAATTGGGAAGCACCAGTAAAGAGCTGCTCTGGAGTGACTTCTTAGGTATGAGACACAGTGAAGGGAAGTCTGGGGGATGTTTGTGTGGGCAAGCACTGCACAGCCCACAATATAACTTGGAGGTGAGCCAACAGCAAGAGACCGAAAACACTCCAGCTCTAATACAAGTTTAAAGGTCACTCAATGCATTGCCCTGGGCACAGCAACCCCCAGCATTTGCCAAACAAGATGCCCCACACTAGGGGGACACCAGGGCTCCCTAGACATACCAAGATGGAGTCTTTTGCTCCTCGAGCAGATGAAACACATTTCCAAATTTAGGATGTCTTCCTGCTCTCAGATAAAAGATCAAGATTACAGAATTAAAGTTAAAAAAAAAAAAAAAATCATGTGAAAGGCTCCATCCTGTTCAAAGGAATACAATGCTTTTCCTGTGATCTTGCTCTAAATACCACAACATCACACTCAATTACTATTCCATTTTATTCCTAAGTCCTGCACAGCCAGTTTGGCTATATGAGAGCAAAACGAGCTCTGCCTTGCCTCATTTCTCATTAAACTGCTGAGACACATGGCAGTAGTTGTCTAAGAGGCAGGCCAAGTTACTTAATTTTCATTATCCTTTACTTGGACCAACACTATGAAAATGGAGTAAAAAAATAAAATAAAATAAAAACATAAATAAATAAATAAATAATAATAAAAAATATATATAAATAAATAAATAAATAAAAACAGGCAGGGAAAAAGGAACAGAACAGAATAATCAGCCTAACCTCCTACAGACAGAAAAGGAACATATCCAAGCCTGAACTGAGGTTTACATACCTCACACTAGACAGACCTCTCTATACCAAGCCTTTAGTTATCAAAACCTGCCATCTGCACTCCTGAGAAAACCAGAAAAAGGAGGAAACTCCAGTTTTCCCCTACATGCTCAATTCTGCAGTTGCTGCAGGCAACCTGGTGCTGCTCTGACCTTGGTGTGCTGGCAGACCCCAGGGACCCTGTCCCGTGAGACCACCTGCCTGCCCCCACCTCCAGCTGTGCAGTACACCTTCATTTAACGTACTTTTGGTACCTTGGCCCACAAACAAAAAAGCTTTCCCAACCAGCAGGTTCTCTGTAGACCTACAAGCATTGGATGCTGATTCTTACAGAGCAACAACTTTAATGCAGAAGCCAAGTGGTGCCAGCACAGCCTGGATGTGGATGCAGTGGTGCTTGGATGCATCCAGACTTTGCAGCCGATGCTATCTTCAAAGGAACAAGTCCAGACAGTCTCTAAGTGCTTGCAGCCCTCTACTCCTCTAGCGGGTGTCCCAGTGACCATCCTGCCATACACCTCCAGAGCTGGAGCAGCCCCTCTTTGGAGCAGACCAGACTGTGGCTTACTGGGACAGGTGTAGGAAGGGGTGGATGCGTTTCTCCCCCTATTCATGGGGAAAGGGCTCCAAGCGGGCTGAAGAGGCTGCGAGGCAGATGTGCCTCTCCAGAGGAAGAAGCACAGACTTAAAGCATTGGTTTGCAGGAGACTGCAACCCTGCCTCCACTGAAATGAATGTGAATGCTGCTAGTGAATTTACAATGCAACTCAAATTTCCACTCCTCTTCACACAAGGCCCATCTGAACTAACAGGTAGTGTTTGCTGAAAAAGTTGAGCTTTACCAAGCTTCAGTTCCCAAATTTGCAGATGGGTTTAGGCACAGCAGCTTCTGCTCTGGACTCTTCTCAAAGCAGTTTGCATCATTAGGGTTGAGCTTAATGTAATGACTACAGGAACCCTTGCAGGAGGAAAAAAAAAAAATTCAAGGAATTACATCCTTCACAGGATCTGCAGATGGCATGCTCCTCTCAACAGTACCAAAATTATTTAAGGACAGTAGGAGAATCCCAGAAGGAGATGCAGATATTGCCATCACAGCCAGGTAAAAAGAAGGAGGCAATGGATTGTGACACAGGTGGCGTTTAAAACGGACCACCCACTGTTTTACAGGAAGGAGCAGAGGGGAAAAAAAAAACCCAACCAAAAGAAGCATCCCACTGTGTGCAGACTTCATGACCTATTATCTTCACCAGTCCTATGCAGGGCCACAGCCTTCAGCTAAGGATCTGCTTAGCTGGAACCAGTTGACAAATTATATAGTAACTGGAGGCTTTAAAATCCTTATTTTCCTTATTGCAGGAAAATGCAATAAAATAAATAAAGATCAGCTGGGCAAATTCTGTCTGACAACTCATTTTTTTCCCCATCCAGTACATTGCCATGTGGAGAGACATGGTATGAATCAACCCGTTTTGGCAGCACAAGACAAGCCAGGATGCATCACTGCTCCACTACATGGGGAACACCCTCTGAAAGGCTCTGTTTACCCAGCGGGAGCCAATGCAATTCCTATACAAAGCCTGTAAGTACATTTAAATCTCAAAAGTAATCTGAAACAGGTCCATTCTCCCCTCCAACTCCATAAATACAATCCAAACTGGGTCATCTCCTAACAATAAATGAATGATACTCACTTAAGCCTCCACTACACTGCTGACATAATCGAGGTCCTTTCATTCTCCTTGTACTGCAAGTACTAAAGATGCTTTTGTACATCCTCTGAAGTACTCCATTTAAAAAACCATGGTAACTAGGGCACCAAATTCAGCTGCTCTTGGAAAGAAAAGCCATTCCCTTTGCCTCTCAAATAGGCTCTTAGGAAGCTTGGACAGAAAAAATTGCCTAATCCAAACTTACCTCCACCAGGATGGCTGGAGTTGGGTGCTGGGGATAGGGGTGAGCACAACCAATGGGTACCACTTGGGTCTGTGGTATGACAAACACCAGTAATAGCACTGCATGTGGTGAAAGAGAGCAATTACCTGTATTCTGCATCTAAACAGCACTTTGTGATGGGACAAAAGTCCAATTTTAAGTCATCGAGTGTGACAGCACAACTGCAGCATTCAACAGGTAAAACATTGTATTTTCTTTAAAAGCTATTGGCTGCTCCCAAATACCTCAGGTTCTTTTTGGGGGATGACAGGATTATTCAATTTCAGTACTTCAGCATGACAAGGACTACAGGAACCAAGAACCAAGTTTTTCTGTTATTTTGCATGGCAGTAAAAGTTTAAGGGCTTTTGGAGTTTTATTTCTTACTCGTTTCAAATGCCTCAGAACTGTGAACTTCCCTGCATGGCAGCTTTTGAAGTTTGCCTGCTGGCACCAGAATTCTCCTCCTTTCCAAAATGGAAACATTCAGAGATGTGGGCACAGAGATCAGATGGAAAGAGCAAGGCAGCTCCCACTAAAAAAAAGCCATTTACTAGGAAAAAAAACACCATAGCAAAAAAGGGACATTTGTCTAAAATGGAAGGTCCATAATTTGTATTTTTAAAAAGAAAAACATTCATTAAAAAAAAAACCCAAAAGACATGCACTAGCACCAGAAAGTCTAACAACTTTAACATGACCTAACTGTTTCACTATTTCTTATATACAATTTTAGCAGACTTTTTCCAAATCCCACTACATACTACTATGGAGGCACATTCCAAGATTTAGGGTTTTAAAAATAGAAGCCTTTAACCACAACATCTGCAAAAGTACCTTAAAAAAAAAAAAAAACAAGCAAAACGATCCCCTTTCAAGTTCTATCCTGTTATGGAGGCCATTCCCTAACTGATGCGAAGAAGCACTTTGAGCCTCTCTGGAGGAAGCAGCATCGGATTCACGAGAGCGCTGCTGCAGAGGACCTTGTAACAAAATTCATGCCTGTTTGAAAGAGATACAAACTTGGGAGAAAACAGGCAGCTCTAAAGAACACATTCTTAAATGGGGAAACTGAGGCATGTAATGATTAGCCAATTCCTCAAACAGCAAAAGAATGTATTTCTTCTGGCTAACACACTGTCATCTTTGCTAACACAGGCTGTCATGGCAAGAGACGTGAGAGGGTGAACTGAGGACAAGTGCAGCAGTTATCCTTGAATTCTTGACTCTGCTCCTCACGCCATCCACTGTTACTTTTCAGGAGGAAAAGGGGAGAAAACTTAAAAAAGAAAAGAAGACAACGGTGTGGGAAAATGCTCTCAACTAGAAAGGTCAGCCTAGCTTGTGTGAGACATATAGCCATTAAACCAGGTACCGCATACTTGGCTGCCTTGAGAGACAGGCAGACAATGAGGGTGTTTGGAAGCTAAACCACTGTACCCTTATTTCCAAATATAAGGGGATAATATTTTTAAAAGTATTACAACTTACATATGAAGCAAAGAGTAAAAGCTAAAATAATAAGGGGCTTGCATGAGACGCCCTCATTGTCACATTTCAACATGTGCAACAAATAAGTAGGTTTTTTATAGCTAATGTTTAGCATTGTTTTGTTGCTATTTTTCTTGAGACTCCAAGAGCTCCTCCATATAAACCCTACAGGATGAGAAAAAAAAAATAGGAAAAGCTACCACTCAGGTTACTGCTCTCACAGACATCTGCTCATTTAGGCTTTTGAAGGTGGAAATTTGTTATAGGAACTAATGAAGAGAATTAACTCTGGAGCCTGCTGCTCCCTGCCATCTCCCCTGGGAGGAGTACAGCAGCTCCCAGCTGCACTCCCTCATCTCCACTGCGCATGAGGCAACAGGGAAGTCTGCTCACAGTCAAGTTTATGAATGTTTCAGCAATTGCCTCCTCCTTGGAGTAGTTGCCCAAAAGCTTACCCAAGCCCGGGCCTTCTGCCACACCATCCGGCTGCTCTAACTGATGAGCTCCTCTGTTTGTAAGCCCATGCCTTGACAGACACTCTGCCATGTGGGCACAGAACGCTCACACTGCCACAGATGCTCCCTGCTCCCAACCTGCTGCAAGGCTTCTCCATCCCCTGCACCTTGGGGACAGCAGCCCCTTGACTTCAGATTGACAAAGGCTAACTCTCTAACTCAAAGATTAACTCTGCAGGCTCTGCTCCAGCCAGAAGACAGAGGGGGTCAGGAATAAGTTCTCCAACAGCATTTTACTCTGTCTTGCAAAGTCAGATGGTGTCAAGTTTCATCTCATGGTGGAAAGGACACATGGGCACACCAAGCCCCACAGAAGTTTAGCTCCCAGGACCGCTGATGCCAGCTGCACTGTGGCAAGTCACCTTGTTTAATGCATAACGCTGGTCACCTTTGGTCCAGGCTCCGCTCCTCCCTTCAGGGGAAGGATATGTCCATGGCACAACTAAACCTGAACAGCAAAATTTTGGTGTAGTGTTGCCACAAGGTTCTTCAGGAACACAAAAGACCAAAGAAAGCTACTTGCATTTGGAGCAAAAGACAGAGAAGTCTGCAGCGCTTTGTTGTAGCATAAGAGAAAACAGCAACCAAATGCTTTTTGGAGAGCAGGTAACAGCTACCTGGTTCTGCTGCTGTTATTCCTAAAGAAACACCAGTCACGTTCTGGTCACAGGTGAAGAACAAATCCTGTATGCACAGTGAATACAAGTCTCACAGGAAACTACAACAGGTACTGTGGGACCACCCAGAAAGCAGGAGGAGAGGAAATGTCACACCAAGCCATCACCATGTGATCAGACAGGAAGCTATTTCCTCTGCTCAGACTCATCAGTTAGTCATCTTAATTCTTGGGAGCCCTTGCCATGGACAAAGGCCCTTCTCAATCTGACACAGGAACAGGCACCAGAAGATGGGGAGAGAGTTTCAAGGAAATTCCATTGGAAAGAGAAACCAAGACACACAGGAAAGTTTCACCAGAACGAGTTACCACACAGTGTTTACTCTATTGTTGTTGATGGATCTCCAATCCTCCAACATGGACCAGCACAGAAAAAACACAAGGCTTAGCAGAGAAGCAGAAATCCATAGGCTTAACTTCTCCTACAGAAATCCGTAGGTTCCCTTCCTCAACTCACCTGGACCAAGATCTGGCAAAGCTTTCCTATTGCCCCCAAAGTCCATACCAAGCAATATGCACAACACAGAAATCCACAGACATTCAAATATAAATCTTTGCTGAGGGGAGATCAGAAAAACCTACAGACAACACAGGAAGTTAAGCTGTTGTTATGTGTACTATCTGTTGTGGAATATGATGATCAATTTGCTGGATGCACCATTTTTTCCATCAATTTTCACCTGGAAAATTTTAGGAAATGGGGCTGGTTATTTCTTATCACAGCATTCGGAAAATTGAAACGAGTTCATTTGCAGCTTTCAGTACTTTAAACTAAGTGAATAAATGGAGAGAGCAGACAACTTCTGTCTCTGTCTAGATGAATTGCTGAGATCATGCTGTTAGCTAACATCACTCTCACTTCGTTTTTGGCTGGAGAGGCAGACAGTGCAAAGGGGTGTCCAATTACAGAATGGCAACACTGATAAATTGCCTAAAGTTTTAGCAAGAAAATAAATGCAAGATGTGCAACAAAAATGCCTGCTGAGTAATAGATGTGGGGTCATGTAGGCATCTTTCTAAATTATTTCTCTTTGGTATGTTCAACAACTCTTCCAGCTAGAAGCACAGAATGCTTTTGCAACTAAGTCTGACATTACTCCATTTTCCCTTCAATAAGAGGTCAGTTCTAATCCCCCTCAAAGCACAGTCAAATCCCCTCCAGAGCAGCACAGTCAAAGCAGACAGTGGATCATCATGAAATATTAAGCTGCGGGCACCCCAAAAAAAGGTACCTATGTGCTGAGGCAAGAAAGAAAGCAACCTGCAGGACCCACTGGTGTCATGCAAACCATGTTAGGAGCAAAAAAACAACTCTTCATAATGAAAGACCATGAGACATCAGATAAAAAAAAGTTAACCAGAAGGAGGAAATACTTCTTCCAAGTGACCCACAATTGTGTTGTGGCATGTTCTGCTACTCAGAGCAAGTTATAGAAAGTGTCTGCAAAGTACCATGGAAACTGCAGGAGGACAGCACTGGTGCAGCTGTTAAACCTCAAGACTCCTCCTTCCCTAAGGATCCACTCTGGTTGTCACCAGGGGAGGGGATACTGGCCAATCTGGACCTTGGCTGGCACCAGTGTGGCAGGTCTTCCACTCTTGAGCTACCACACACAGGCATTACAGCAAAGCTGGGAGAGATTTGGGTTCCAACATTTAAACCCTTTGACCTGGCATCTTAAGAGACTGTTTCTGACAGGGCTCTGAAATACAAGCAGAGCAAGAGGGAATCACAGACACTTCCAACTGTTCGTGCAGAGAACATCTTTCCTGGACAGAGGATTTAGAGGGCAAATGTTTTCTCTGGTGCAGAGCCCTGAGCAGTGAAACACAGCATGTGCTGTCTTCTACACAGCATGAGACTCTGAAACCGAAGCTGCAAGTGTTCAAAGAGGCA
>WAAG01082902.1:19994-45416 GCA_013390105.1 Tichodroma muraria
AAAGAGACAAGAGCAAGTACAACCCCTCATCTACCAAAAGGCAGCTCAAACTCCAGGACGGAGATCCCCAACGTGCAATATTTATCCAGCATCTACAACCATCAGCCCATTAGAAAAGACACACAGCCTAATGATTAATGGGCCACAAACTTCCTAGAGAAATCTGAGGGCAAGGGCCTTCTCCATCTGCTTGGACATCCCTGCCATACAGACCACTGCAATCTTAGATGCTGCAACAAGCAGATCGTGCTTACAAACCTCTTGCGCCACCAGACACGACGAACTTCCAGGAACAGCAAGATCACCTCTCTACACCACAGCTTTCCCACGCACAGCAAACCCTCCCAAAGCCACTACTTGGTAGCTGATGCTGGAAGGCTGTGAAAATCAGTGCACTCACAAGGAACAGGAAGGTGGTGCCGCACACACTGCTGAACTGAAGGAGATTTAAGCCACTTTACTCCTGCGCTTCTCCTCAGGCAGCTGAAGGACCAGGGCACTCTTTTCAAGCTGTTCCTCTGTTTCACTAAGTATCCGACTCAAAACCTGGCACAAACAAACCTGCCAGGGTGTCTTTGGGCGTGTTTTGCCTCCAGAACAAAAATATCTTTCATTAACAGTGGAAACATTCACGGCAGGGAGGAAGCTGATCCGCTCGACTCTAAGGGTGCTCTGTCTGTCAGAAGATGCACAAACACAAGGTCCAGGAAAAATGTAAATGGCTCACACAGAGGACACCTCTATCTCCTTGAACCAGGAGCAGATCCAAAACGAGTAATACGGAGCAGAGATCCTTCTCCTTGTGGCAACCAACCCTCCAGAACAAATTAACAACAACAAAAGCAGACAGGCCTCTTCTTCTGAAGGTTTTTTAGCCACTTTTGCTTTGAGAGAAGAAATCATAAGGACTTCATGCAGATCACTTAACTTGTCCTCCAAGCCACAGCAGCTTGTCAGCATTCTGCCTGGATGTCAGACACTGCATGTGCACGTAAAAGGAAGCATTTCCTCACTGCTGTAGCTACTTTCCAACCAGGCTGACAAAATGCTTCCGATTTTTTGTGCTCCTCTTGTGCTTCCCATCCTAAGCAGCTGCTTCAAGTGTTCATGCACACACTAAGAGCGCTGAGGTACTCTCACACCAGGTTACTCATTTCTAACTAGAAAAAGCCAAGAATTTTAAGGACCTACATCGATAAATTATCAAAATTTTATGAGGATTCTCTCACCAGTTGCTGGTTAAATAAAAAACTGAGCTCTGTGGACACTGCAGACAGTAATAATGAGAGTGATGATCACAATTAAAAAATGTGAGCCAGTCATCTCTTGCTCCACAAGGAGGTGCAGATAAGCAATACGGCACTAACCAGCTCTGGGGCTGGCAGGGACCACTCAGCAAAGGGTGTGAAACCATTTGCTACTGGAAAGGTGCACACAGAAACATGTTATGCTTCGGGGCCAACAAATCCCTCAGCTGAGAAGGTTAAAACCAGGACATCCCATCAATGGGGTCTGTGCATTCATGGTCCCCCAGCTGTGAGAAAATGAGAGCTGACAGCAGTGCCAATATAAGCAGTCCTCTCTCCTGTTCACTAGGTTTATGTGCCGACGGTGCAGCCTGTGGGCACATTATACCCACTCTTTGTATTTGGCATCCAGCTAAAATAACTCTCTTCTTTCTTCTCTCACCTCGACCCAGTTGGGCTTCTGGCATCTAGGAGAGTAACCAGAACAAAAAGTCCTTCTGCTCATGTGCTTACAGGGATCATCCTTAACCCAGTATTACCAATGCTGTGGTAATAAAAACAGTAACCTAAGCATCATTGCCTTGTGCCAGACTTTCAAACGAACCAACCCACCTCAGCCTGAAGTGCCCTGGTCCACAGGGCTCCTCTCCTGTTGCCGTGGAGAGATGCTCATTCAGAGTGGCCAAACAAGTCCCTCAGCACTGCCACAAACCTATGCCACACACTGCTTTACTATGCAAAGTGAAAATCGAGGCCAATGCTGGGACAAAGTTTCCTTCCTTCCTTCCTTCCCACAATACCTCTCATTGCTGCTTAAACACAGTGAACAGAACCAGAGGTGACCTGGAGAGGCACATCTCAACTCCTCTAAACAGAGCAAGACCAGTCTCAGCCTTCCTGCATCCTAGCTCAGCATCATCAGCCACTTCTCATCACCCAGCCTGCTTTTGCCTAGATAGCACCACAGAACCATCTGCATCACCATCACACTATAAAGTGCCTGTCATCTCCAAGCTGCAGATTCCTGGCCAAAGCAGCAAGCCTTTGGAAGTCTCTGATGACTTGTTTTTTCCTCCCTCACCTATATCAGTTCATCTGAATAGCAGATGCTTCCTTTGTTAGTTTTCGTTTCTGTTTTATTCAGAGGTTTGCTTGCTTTTCTTATTTGAGCTGCTCTTAACAAAAAGCCCAGCTCCGGGCATGGTGTGACCTGTGCATCAGGAAGGCTGGCAGACTGCTCTTTTTTGATCCGCTAATACAGCTGATTTTTTTCCTCTTCATTTCCAGGGAAGGTGAATAGCTCAGCCCTCAGGAAAGAGACACAGCAATTACACTTACCTCAGACCAGCAGAGCATTTTAGTGCAGAGCTTGTACTGAGCTGGTGCCCTCCAGCATCTGCTCTGTGGACAAGAGCACATCGGGGACAAGCTCAGCAAATGGGGAAAGCTGACAGCTCCTTGCCTCTTTCCTGCAAATGGTATCCCAAATTCCTCTCAAGAATATCCAATAAGCCTCTGTTCCCCTGCTACTTTCATAGATTGAAATTATAGATTTGGAAGGAGAACAATATGTAACTGAAATTAATCTAAAGACTTTTCTTTGTCAGGGTGACATTTCCACAAAAAAAGGAGGTGATTGCCCAATTTACAGATCAATGCAGCTTCATAGAGTTCTCAGTAAGCACAACCACTGTGACTTTTCAAGAGCAGTCCAATATCTAATCCTTCATTAGATATATTCATAGTTAGATATAAATATGAACAGTTACATCTACAAGTGAGGCTTTACACAGGTAAAAATTCACACTGTATACCTTTTCCAGGGTGATCTTATCAATACATGAATCATATTTTCATGTTTACAACTGCAACTATTAAGAAAGCATTAGGCATCTTATACCTGGTCTAGGGGAAGGTGTTCCTGCTTATGGAAGGGGAGTTGAATGACATGATCTTTAAGGTCTCTTCCAACTCAAACCACTCTGCGGTTCTATGATCTCGCTGCTAAATTATTAACACCAAGTCTGTTTTCCCGTGCATCATCCTTGTGACTTTTGCAACCTGGTCAGGAACAGCAGGGGATTATTTTATTACAGATACCAATACATACGTGAGGGAGGAAGTACAGAAGAACAGAACTGCTCTGTACCTTAGCAGCATACCAAACTGGAAGGATGGAACCAAAGAGAACCTTGGTTTGTACAGGAGTTGCTTTAGCTAGACTAGTATGCCACTCTCATTACCTCAACAGCATAATTAATGAGTTACGGCAAGATTATAATAACAGGCTCTTTAAAAGGTGTGCCAGCTGCCAACCCTATCTGTATCACTTTGCATGACGAAGTGTGCCAAGCCTGATATTCTACTCAAGCAATGGAAAAAACAGCTTTTTGGGCAGATCCCCAGGACAAACACTCACAAGCAGACACAGCAGCTGGTTTTTCCACAGACGCCAAGAGACAAGTATGCTCGCAGGCTTTTCCATACATAGACAGACATACAAAGTCCCTTGACTCAAAGGAAGTTTAATTCAAAGGGTTTCCATCAGGAAAGCAGGAGTCTCTTTCACAACATGCCTGCCAAACCTCCAAGGCTAGAAAGCTCAAGCATATAGTCCACAGACTTTTTTCTCCTTTTTCATTTTTTTTTTTTTACCTGCAACTAACATACCAATAGCCTTGGCATCAGGCACTTACAGAAATGTCCTCTCTCAACACTAACAGTAAAAATATTCAAGAGAACTTTGTAGTTAAGGTAGAGAATAAGCTAATTTAAACACAACCCAGCCTATCTGGAGGGATTTTAATACACCAGGCAAAAAGAGTCAAGAGAGAAACTACTGCAGCATGGAGATGTCTAATGGTCCTCTTGCGTTGGATGCCTGAAGGGGATCTCCCTTTCGGTGGCAGAAAGAGAAGGAAACAGCATTTTCACTCAGAAATAATATTCAAAATGTCAAATATGAGTCCTTCTGAAAATTACTTTTTTTTAATTAACCTCTAATTCTAACCAGATTTTTCAAGGAGGGGCATCATCAAGTTCTTATTATTCCTTAGGCATTTTTAGGTAAGGATGACAACACCTACCTAAGGGATGCTGCAGTGCCAGGGTTAGGTCCTTTAGTAAATTACCCCTTCATTTAATCTACACATAAAGCCTCCTGAAGGCTGAACACCAGTATTTTTGGCTGGTATCTGAAAACAGCCGAAGGAAGAACTGCTTCAAGCAACCTTAAGGGAAACTAAATTAATGAAGGAAAGAAAGTGAATAATTTCTTATGGAAATAAGTCATCACCATACTTGGAATATTACTCCAGGTCAATATAAGCAAACAGTTGTGAAGAAAATGGTCTTTGTACTTCACACTTCAACACTGTTTTGAAGAGAAATAATTATTATGCTTCCACACCTATCACAAATCTCCTCAGAGGGGGTTGATACAGCATGGCATGACTTAAAAGGAGAACAAGGGCTGAAAAAGGATGACAAGCTCCTCTGCTCTGAGACCAACCCATTGCCAGCAGCAAGCACATATTGCTGTCCCACCACAAAACCCAACCAAGAAAAAGCATCTCCCGCAAAAACCCAATGGTTTTAACTGGGATTAAAAGGACTTGAGTTTGCAGTTTATACACACGAACTTGGAAGAGACGCTCTGAGAAACATTCTTCTTTTGTGGTTTCTCTAACAGCATCATCATTACATCATTAAAGGGGAAAAACTAATTCCTTCAACATGCATTCAGTCTCTAGTCTCTTAATCCAAACACTTCTCTATTGCCATTTGAATAGTCAGATGACACGGAGGCTGTTTTGACTAAAAAACACACCACTGGTTTCTCCCATATGGATTTTATTACAAAATTCTGTTGTCACACTGGGGGGAGAAAAGGCTATTTCAAAGAATGAAAGAGAACAAGGACTTGAGAAGGGGTTATTAATCTCTATATGTGCCCCATTCTCTCCCTCCACCCTATTTCCCCCCCCATCTTAAGGGGAACCACAGCCAAAGGAGCACATTGTTGTCAGAGTGTATCCAAAATTGTTTGTCAGGCTTATCCAAGTAAGCCAACTTTCAACTTTCAACAAGTACTGGGGTTGCATGTTCAGACAGTTGCCGCTCAGGAAACCTATCTCCTGAGCATCAGATCACACACTGCCAATGCTGCAAGGTCACGGCAACGAGCGACAGCTGAGAAGATCGTAGTGACTTGCTGCGGTTGGTGCCTCACATCCTGTCCCTGAGCAGTAGGCTCACCACAGCCCTCTCACCGCTGGATCAGCAGACTCCTGGGACCCAACAGGCCAGGAGACCTTGTGCCCGCTCAACAAGACCAATGATCATCAGAAGAGAGGGGAAGAAGTCAGACACATCCAAGGAAACGTCACTGCTATGCTACAAGTACCATATACCTGGGCTGATGTAACCCAAAGCTGTTCACTGCTGTTGCAGTGGAAGGGGGAAAACCCAAAAATGCAAATCAACCCCCATCTCAAATAAACAATATTTAGCTCTATAAGAACCTGAGTGGATAAATTCTTTCCTGCAACTCATTTTAAATTAGGAAAGCAAATTTAAGTGTTTGCACAGCCAGATCATCATGCTCTGAACAAACCAAGGGAGGTTTGCAGATGTACACCATGCTGACCACAGGGTTCAGCTTCTGAGTACAGTGTAGGTAAAGAGACACTTTGGTGTAAAGCTATGTCAAGCCTGGTAAACACATATGCATAAAGATCCTATTAATAACCTGTTATTTCTGCAGGGAATCGGAGGGGTTTGAAAATAGGCATTGGTCTGGAAGAGTGGAACAGGTTTATCAGGTGGGATGCTCTGTAGAAACCCAGAGCAGCAGATTATGAGAAACCGGTAGCAGCAGATTATGTCGCTAGAAATGTTTCAATGAAAGTTAACTCTGACAAGGTTATGAAGCCTGCTCAAAGGTGAATTCAGCACAATCTTAACTGAAACTGGCCAAAACCAAGCAAAAGCTATGCAAGAACCACATTTTCAGAAACTCCAGTGTGAGTGCTGCAAAGAGCTTTCCTGCCTGGAGCTTTGAATATGAGGCCTTCTATAATAGGAAAGAAATATTTTCTGCAAAGTGACCCAAAAAACCCCAGAAGTATTTAGGAGACTGCTTTCCCCTTTTGTCAAAGCCAAAAGGGGAAAAAAAGCCCATAACAGTGGAATACAATGTGAACAATGCTGAGCTATTCATTCCAAAATGAAAGCTGCTTCTGAGAGAGAAGGGGAAATACCCACCACAATAGCCTTGGAAAACACTGCCCGAAACCCTCAGGAAAAGAATAAAAAAAGGAAAACATACTTTCAGAAATCAAGAATGATAAAGGTAACACAGAAGAACTACAGTAATTGCATGTTAGGAAATAAAGACCAAAAATAAAATCACCATGGTCAAGACATTTATCCCGGCCCCCATAAGCCTGGTTTTTACCCTGTTTAATCCAGGACTGCATTTAGCAGAGAACTGGCACAGGGGTTTTGGCAGCTGCTGGCACTCACACCATGCAGGGTTCCACCCCCTGATCCTCCCCACTCCAGTGCTCCCACAGCTTCCACTTGGAAGTGGGACAAGCCCAGCCACCACACCTGGGCTGCCGGCATCATGCCAGCGCAAAAAAACAAAGAGCAGAAGGTTGATTGTCAATCCCTTAAAAAAAACCTCTTTGATATAGATGCAACTTGCTAAATCCCTGGGGGACTTCATTCCTCCTTGGTGCGCTCCTCACCAGGCAGCATGGAGGTCTGGAAACATGTGGGGCTGATGGCAGCACTGTCAGCACCATCGAAGGCTATGCATGTGCCTGGCGCTGCCCTCCTGAAGAACCCTTTGACAGTCTCATTTCCACTCAAAGCATGACCACTGAGGCCCCAAAACCAGTTACCCTAGAAATTATACTTTTTAGAAGAAATGCCTATTTCAGGAATCAGTTAATACACTTGGAAGGAAGCACTAGCCACCTCCTTGTACTGGCATCTTTCCAGCCTCCCAAAGCCTACCCCCAGTCCTGCCACAGCAATTTTGCAGGGTTAGATATATAAAGAAGGAAATGGACAACAAGCCACAATTCTAGAAACCTACCGGAAACCTTTGCCACTTCAGGTTGCCGTTTTTACCTTTCTTTCTCAGCCTCATCTTCCTGCACCCTGGCACCCTGGTGTGGGACCCTTCAGCATCCTCTCCAGGGCACTTAGTGAAGTCCAACCTCAGCTGCACAACGGCCAGCTGTGACTTAACTCTGCTTCTTTACAGCTAAAATGCCAGGAGCAATGCAAGACCACTCAAGTTTTATGGACTGCACCAGTCACAGCATTCTGGAACCCAGCAAGGGGTCCAAGCAAGAGGCTGTAACTTCAGTTTCATAAATCACCAGCATAACAAACCCATGTTTTCCAGCAATGCTATTGTTCTCCTCCCCTTCCCCTCTGCCACAATATCTCAAAGACCTAAAAACACTTTTTATTTATCAATACAGCAATTCTGAGAGCTAATTAGGAGGAAAAAACACCCCAACCCTTATCAGATGAGAGCAGCAGGACTCCAAAGCAGAGCATTGGCATTTGTCTGGAAAAAGTGGAACCACTCAGACAGTCTCAAGGAAGGAGCAAAACATAGCCAAAACCACCCTTAACAGAAGCTGTACCTTTTCTCTGAGGAAAACGAACAAGTGAACTACATGGAAACTAAGCCAAAAAGAAAAAGTAACACAATCCCTTTGTGAACCAATAAAATAGGAGATAGCCCCCTGCATTCCCAGCTTAGAAGCAGCAGAATATTCTTACTGTTTAGCTTCTTTCTAAATCTGGGATACGTTTTTTTGCAAGCCTGGATTTCACCTGAGAGTAATGCAAAAAGGAACATAAAAAATCCCAACATGAATGACAACTGAAGAGCAGCCATCTGTGTGGGTGTCTCTCTTTCCATACAAAACTTGGAGTGAAAAGGGTTTTCCAATGAGCCAGCCAAGAAAAGGGAAACTTCATCAAGAATCACAGTGGGATCTGCCTGGAGAGTATGCTGCATGCAAGTACCAGGGCTAATACCACTCCCCCTGCCCACTATCAGCAGTCCCCCCAGACGTCCATCTGTCCACTGCTCCTTATCCTCCCTTCTAAAAACCACAGTGAAAGCTGATGGGGAGGACACAACTCATGGCAAGTAATTACAGAGCAAAGCAGAGGAGAAGCACCTTTGGAGCAAAGCAGCAATTCAGGCAGTCATTAAATGCTAACCCTCCATGAGAGCTGCATGAGGTCTCTGCTTGTGAAACCAAGCCGAGGGACACAGGCACAGCTGCGCTGGAAGGGCTGGGTAAGCACAAACTACGGAATGCCCAGAGAACTGCTCACCCGCACTAAAGAAAGGTTTTAAAACCAGCAATCTGAAATGAGCTCCGTCCTTTGCCGCAGGTAACCCAGAGGCTGCCGAATTCCCGCTGTGCACCCTCCCACGCACACGTGGGTTCCAGCCCTCGGCCGCAGACGCGGCAGCTCCTCACCTGTACACCCGGTACCTGCGACTGGAGGCTGCCAGGCAAGTTCAGCTCTCAGCCTGCTTAAACCCCAGCGCATTCGCAAGGCACAGGGTCAAGATAGAGTAGATGGAATGCTGAATTAGGCTGCTCAGCCTCCATCCAACTCCTTCCAGAGCGGCTCCTGTTACACCGCTGGAGACAGGGCATTGATTCAGACATTAGTAGTTTACGTGCCAACCCAGGACGGTGATTTTCAGTGTCTTTGCCAGCAGATTACGACATATGCCCACATACTTTAAGCATAGTTCAATGATATCAGCAAAAATCCACTGATAGAAAAAATATTTTCCTATCAGAGTACTCAAAATTTGAGGTAAACATCTCCTCCTCCATAAGCTCACCCATCTGGAATGAAACCCTCCCGAGCATCAGAAAAAAAGCTGACCTGAGATTCCTGCTCATTTTGTAGCAGGCCACTGTAAGAGGAAATTGAGCTGAATATTGACATGCTTAAGGCCATTTAAGGCAGAAACTGGTTCTCCTAACATATCAGTGTTCTTCCAGCCTCTGAGGGCAAAAGAGACAGGAGAATTGCTTTTGGGGAGAAAGTACTAATAAGATAGCAATTTCCCTGAAATAATTAACAATGTAAAGCAAAACCACAAAACCCAACCACCCATAAACTTTCCCTAAGGAAAAGCTTCAAACTTATGAAGTCTCTACATCCATAGGCCATCAGGTATATGGCAAGCACTGGGCCAACTGCTGCATCAACACTGGGGCACAGAAGATCATCTGCATCCCACATGGACAGGGGATTTGCAAATAGATTTGCAACTAGGAAGTCCCCAGGGAACTAGGGAAAATTGAAGAGCTAAAACAATCCTGATTTGCCAGCTAATACAGATGGTCTTTAACAGAAAGATAATAACAGGCCTTAGGAAGACATAAGCCCTCTCCCCTACGGAGAAAAGAGTGTCATTTTGGCACTTATTTTTTGTTAGTCTTCTCAGGAAGCTAGGCAGGAAATGGTAGAGACTTCCCCCACTGCATAAATTCTTTTATCAGGTTAAATTAGATTAATTCCTTCAGGAAGATTACTGCTCTAGGCAGCTGATGACTGCTTCTACCTTGATTCTCATTGTGCTTCTACCCAAATGACTGAAACAGCGCTTAAAATTTTGTTCCATCTCCAGTCCTTTCACAAAGATGCAGGTCTGTTACCTGCAGGCAACACATACTCACTTGGACCAAATGCAGAATACACCTAAATTCCTAGTGTTACTTCCTCTCTTTTTTCTGGTTTCCAAACATTCAGAAAAAAATTGGAACTGAAAGATCTCTTTGTTTTCTTAATGGAACTATGACAAAGTTGCTGTGCAAATGTCTCTTGGAGCGTTGAGGCAGGGAGAAAAAGAAAGATAAAGCAAACTGCTGGAGTTTACCTGCAGCAGGAAACAAATCATTAACAAGGCCACATGTGGAATCAACGCTCATTTTTTCAGAGGAATAAGTACCAAAGGCTTTGAACACAGTCATCCACTCTCTGGTATCATTCCCAGATGTCTGGTGCTTGCAGCACTACCAGCTAATGGTAACAAAATGGCTCTGTAAAAGGAGTGGTGGAAAAGTCTGAGGAAATGCAAGACCAAGAAGAAAATATACCTGAACCCCGGAAAGGCTGCTGCTCACATGAGAAACCAGTACAAGACCCAGAGTGGTTAGAAGCAGCTGGTGAAAGCAATGAAACATGTGAGGACAGTTTGTCCCTGGAGCAGCAGCTGGGGAAGAGGGAAGACAGCTACAGCACTGCCCCCAGGACATCCCATGTGCCACCCTATTCATCTCAGGATATCTGACAAGGGTACTCAAACACGGGCATGATACATTCCATATCATCAAAATGCTCAACCCTCGGTGAGCCTCCAGCGGCCCCAAACACGGGTGCAAGAGGACAGCGCAATGCAGCGCAGGGACAGAACTTTTCCCACAGAGGCTGCAGTTCAGGTGACTGCGCTAATTCACTGCTCAGCGTCGGGCCGAAAGGCTGGCTCACCCCCACCTGCCCTGAGCAGCACTGCCCACGGCCGCTGGTCAGCCTCCGCCGCAGCCGCCAGAAGGAAAAGCAAGCGCAACCCAGACCTTTACCCACTACAGCAACACACTGCCGTTCTCAACTCGCATTTCCCAGCCCTTATGCTCGCACAGCAGTGTCCTAAGCTGGTTTTCAAGTCAGCGTTTAGCTTTTTTGCTAGCCAATATAACATTTCCTCTCCCTTCCCACAGTCCGAGGATTTGGCAAAATTGCTTCTTCTGCAAATCCTGCTGCAAATGCTGAACTTTTGCCAGTTAGACAGGGAAAGTCTTGACTAAAAATAAACCGTGTTTCAGAAAACAGATCTCCTTCCAGTACAATGAAGTAGTGGATAATGCATACAAGCAGATATGCCAGAAGAACACAGCCTCCAGATTAGCATAAGAATCTCCTCAAGCTCAACAGACAGCTGCAATTCCTGAGACTTATCCCATCTTAACAAAAAAAACAAGGAGGGGGAAGAAAACGAGAGAAGTAAGGTTGAGGGTCTTGAGATAAATCAACTTTTCACCTGTGGTGGCAAGAGGAGAAGTGCCACCACCACCACTTGCCTGCATCCCTAGTGAACCAAGCTGGTCATAACCCATATGGGAGGGAGAGGAGGGCATTCCCTGCACGGTCACTACAGAAGGCGAGAGTTTGTTACAGGAAATCCGCCGCAATTCAGGCATGGGAAGGGAACGACCTGGGATTTTGCCACCTGAGTCACCGGCAGTCTGGGACACTGACTCAGTGCTGGCTCCCCCGACTCAGACACACCTGCAACAGCTTGCTAGCAAATGGAGGCACTCCTACCTTTGCTGTTCCCATTCCTATTGTGGTTTTCCCTTTAAGAAGAGGCCTTTTATAGCAGAAAATTAATTGAAGAAAAGGAAAGTGTAAGGAGAAGGCTGGCATGGGAAGCACAGGCAGTGCTCAACAAACCAGCTCTGCTTTCAGCTCCAAAGTGGAGAGCACGTTTGCTTGCATGCTGTGATAAACCCCAGGAAATACAGGAGAATTAGGTGGAAACAGCTCCACCCTGACTCCTACTCCTCCAGCACATCTGCAGCACCACCCAGATGAACCAGGTTTTCAAGAAAGATCTCTTTCCATAATGAAGCCATTTCACTTTTTTAGGGATCAAGAAAGCTTTATGCAGCAAGTTATGGTTATATCCTCACAGAATAAAATAGGCCATTCAGGCAAGCTAAATGCAAGGCAATGCCATTTTGATGAGATCCATGAGGGATGGATGTTCGCAGAAGGAGCCTCTTTTGCTCCTAGGACAAGCTGAAGGTTCGAGCTCAGCTTGCCAGGCCAACCCTCTTCGTCCATTAACACTCCCACAGCAGGATCATCCACCCGCTTTTCAGACCTCCCACAAGCAACCACAGAGGGCAAAATATTCCACTCCAATTCCAGTAGCACACACACCTCTGATCAGCTGGGAACACAATTCCAGATAATACAATACTGGACTGCAACCCAGCCCTGTATTTTCCCCTCCTCAAAGTAATCCAGAAATTGAAATAGAGGTGCAAGCAGACCTGCTGATAGCATAGCAAGGGGAATCACTGAAAGCATGCTTGGCATCTCAGGGACTTCAACTTAGGCAATTAGGCAACGCACTTAGAACGCCAAGCAGTTGCAAAGAGCTCAGGTCAGATATTTCATTTGAGCACTGATGCCTTAAAGCAATAACAAACCCAATAATTCAGGCAAAAGGATGCACAGGGCAGCACAGGAGAGGCACTCCCCCACTGCTCCTGAGAGCAATCAGTGGCAGAGCAGAGCAGTAATTATCCAGGGAGGAATAAGCTGCTACAGGCTGTTCTTGCCATACATTAAGAAAACAACAGCAGATTTGTTCATGGTTGGATACCAACACACACAGAGCTCCCTCCCACCCCGCTCCGGACGCAGGCGGACGCGCACGCCACGGCGGAGCTGCCAAAGGCCAGCCGAGCAGGAGGGCGCAGCAGCCGCCTGCGCAGCCGCGAGCTCGGCCGGGATTCCCCAGCTGGCGCTCCGGGAAGGAAAAGGCAGCGCCTGTGTTAGCAAGGAGCACGGCCTCCCAGGAGCTGCTCTGCAGCAATGCTGTTTTCCAGCCCTCTCCTCAGAGGGCTGTCAGCAAGGCTAAATGCAAACCTTATCTTCTGCCTGGGTGTTTTCAGAAAACCTCCGGATGGAAAAAATAACAATTCACTGCAGAGCAGTCTGCACCACAGAATCCATTCCACACCCATCAGGCAAACCCTGTATACATTTCACTCCTGGCCACATGCAGCCCCTCCTCCCCTCACCAGGAACATGACAAACATACCTGTTCAGAACATCAGCTTCTCCTATAGCACTGACAAGGAGCCAGAATATGATTCCCATCGGCACACAGGAACTGGCAAATCCTGTAAGCATTAGAGAGAACAGTAATTAGTGACATTAATGAGAGCTGGCTGGTGAAAAGGAAGGATGCCGAAGCAATCTTGTGAGAATCGGGAGGGTGTCAGATCCCTGCTCTGAACACAGCCCTGTCTAGCCCTGGCATCACAGCAGAGGTACATGGCATGAGGCTGTCAGGGAACTTCTCCAAAATCACAGAAGGAAGCCAAAGTAAAACGCAAGATGATGAGTCCCAAACCAAGGCTGTTCATCCAGTAAAGCCTCCTCAACAGCCAGTGCACTGAAGATAACATCTACATGCAGGGGCAGAAAAGAGGCTGGTAAATGGGATGGAAGGGATCACCTACAATGCCCCTACTGTGCTCCCTGAGATGCTGCTGAAGATCCGCTCCATAGCACCTCTGCAATGTCTTCTAGTTTGCAGAGGAGGCAAATCCCACATGATGTCAGAGCCAGGCTGCTTCCATTTTTTCATCATCATAATTCATTCATCATTATAGTTTCATCATAAAAAAGGCTTTATATTTTCCACTGATGGCTGTAAAGCTTTTGTACCTTAGTCACCCAGAAGACATATAACCAGAACTGAGCAAGAGCTGTGACAGAAGTCACCTCTGCAGGCTGCAAAAACACCTCACTTTGGGCACTTGAAGTGCCTGCTGCATGCCAAAGAAAAGATAGCAGAAATGTTTTACTGGAAACAATTCTAAGCAGCCACAAGGAGAAGTTTTTCTGGTGATACAACTGAAGCAAAGGTCACCACATCTAATGTAATTTTACTTTTCCCATCCTGTTCATGCAATTGTTCGGGGATAGCAAGGAACATGGTGGATGAAGGCCTATCCTCAAACATGCTGTAACATAGAGAGGATCTGGAAGCTGAGGGAGGTAAGGAAACAGTGGGACAACCTCTCTAGTCAAAACACCAAACCAGCAAGAGGAAGGTACAGAATCAGCCTGACAATGTCTCATGTACTTCCTGCCAACTGGACCTCATTATGTACTGTGAGAAAATTTACTCATGCAGCACATTGGTTTACCTTGGACTGAGAAAAAGAGACTTGCTTGCTTTCCCCAGTCTCTGCAGGTGATTCAGAGACCTGTCATTGCCAGCTGGTATTTAAACAACTGAGAAATCGTCCAATCCATTCCTAGTTCCCCCTCGCTCACTTTCCCCTTTCTCCTTTCCCATTATAGAAGGGCTGAAGGCATTTCTAAGGATGAAAACAATGCTGAAGGCCACAAGATCACAGCACAGACCTTGAACTACAGCCTCAATCACAAATTTTCCATCACCCTGTTGCTCTACATCAACCAAAACACAGGAGTTATTTACTCCTGTTATGTACCTCCAGGAGGGTCTTCTTTTGTTCTTTTGAAGCCAGTAAATGAACACGTTTCAGCAGCTCTACAAGGACAGAAATAACTGGACAAATCCAATCTGACCAATAATCTTCAGTGGTAGTTTATGTATAAAGGCATGGAAAGCAAGGAAATTCAATTAAGGAACCTTAAATTCACATGGCTTAAATCTGAAGAGGGGCTGCTTTAGCTTTGTAGGACTTCATCTGCACTGGTATTGACCCATGCCTGCACCAGGGCTCAGTGCATGGGGAGTACCGACATGGCTGCCATACAGACAACCTTTTCTCCCTTCCTCCTCCAGTTCCTTTTCCATTTAACAACTTCTCAACGTGACTCCTACTCTTAGACAACACTGCAGAAACATCACTGGCAAAATTCTAAGTCCTTGCTTCTCCTCACTTCCCAGTACCGCCAAGCAAGGCAAAAAGAGAAGCCTGAAGCTTTCTTAAGTGCTGCTGGATTTAATCAAAGCCATATGAAAGTGACCTGGCTTGCCTTCCCAAAGCAACTGCAGCTCTCAGACACAGCATTCTGTCCCACAGCAGACAAACATACTGGAAACACAGCGGAATGCCAGGGAATCAGACTGCTCAGCCTCCCCCTTGGTTCCCAAACTTCCTTCTCGCAGTGCCCAGCAGTCACTTGTCCCAGGGCTGTTCCTCCCCAACATACTCCAGGCAATGCAGAGCATGCATGACACACTCACGAAAGCTAAGCTACTCTGCCGCCTTCCTGCAGCTCCAACTTGCCCATGAAAACGTGCATTTCTAAGTGTCACCACTGCAGCAGACCCTCTATGTCCTTGGCAAAGACGACTCCTTGCTTGTTACAGACTGAAGTAGTGCTGCAGAAACGTGATAACCGTTTGTTTCATCTAATGCAACAAAAAAAAGATTCAACCAGAGTTTATAAAAAAGTTATGAAGCAAGGCAGCAGAGGACTGAGTGATACTGGGTATCATCATACAAAGATGGGGCATCCAAAACTTCTGGGGGCAACCTGTTCCACGGCCTCGCTATCCTCATCACAGAAAACTTCCCCCTTATATTCAATCTAATATTCTCCTTGATACATTCAGCAGGAAGCTTTATTTAAAAGCTGGGCTCGAAGTCCTCCCAGAGGGAAACCTCTCCTGGGTTAACTGGGAAGCCAAACTCTGGCTGCATGTACACAAAGCCTTCAGTCAGCAGTGCCCCACAAAGGACTCTTCCAACACCGTAGCCTCCCAGAAATATTAACATACTTGGAAATCCTAGTTACCCTTTTATACGGAAAGAAACTGGAGTAGAAGCAGGACATGTTCTACCAGGGGCTACACAGCTGCTCTTCAGCAAGCCATGCCCACTCCCACATGCTCATCAGCTCAACTGATCCAGAACTACCCTCTGCTGCCACAACAGACAGTCCTGCCTCCTCCCTCCCCCCCACTTCTACACATCCCAGTCATCTCTACACTAGAGGTAGCAACCATCATTTGCATGATCCAACTGGAAGCCATCCCAGAAATAAGAAAATAAAGGGGGAGAATTTCTGGCAGGAGAACAGCCCGAGATCAGCTAAAGCTGATGAGAAGCATGACCTCAGAAAGATGGCACAGTGGTACATGTGGAAACCTAGATGAGACTTCAACCCATCATATATTTGTCTTTGCATTGGGGTAAGTCATGTAAAAACAGTTTAACAGCTCCATTCACTACTGAGTGTGGTCAGTCACCCACTTTTCTAAAGACCCATCCAAAACAGCCTGGTGATTTGCTCTCTGAGGTCTCCAATCTAGGCTGATGCACCCAAACAGCAACACACCACAGCTATGCAAGTCTTGCAGCTTACCATGGCACAGCAGTAAAACAAAATTCCTCCAAGAGGTCTGAGGGATAATTTTTTTTTTTTTGGGGGGGGGGGGGGAGGTGTTGTTCTGTCATAGCTGAAGGGTTTTCTCAAATGGTTTCCAGGAGCAGAGGAGCAAGGGCAAGCATATGCAAAGGATCTAGCAAAAGCTCTTAAGCAAAGCAAACAGCAGGAAGCTGAAAATAAATACGCAAAGCCCTTTGCAGCACCAAAGTTCAAATCCATCTGGATATTTCCAAGGCGGTCACGGCAGCCCAGAGAGGGGATTTTCCAATTCTTTGCAGAGAAACCCTGGAAAATAATGATGGAAAAGTAGAAGCACGAGCTCAAACTTTAAGCCAGACCTTCATCCCAACACGTGACCAGCTTCAACAGCACCAGGAGTGCGGAGGGAGGAGCACAAAACAGCCCCGCATGGTCCCCACAGGCTGGCTTGTCCCCAGCACCGGGAAGCCTGAGCTCCCCCCACCCCCACCCTGCTTCTCCTCTGGCACAGGTGTGGATGGAGGGGCTGCAGCAGACACAGGTGCAGCTCAGGGTACCTATCACAGGGGCTGGCAGCACAAGCCTTCACATGCCAGCCAGTCACCTCACCTCCGAAACCAGCAAGAGGCACAGTCCCCACCTAAAAAGTACATGCCATAAAGCTGCACTGAGTGGAGGGAGCCAATCCCTCAGCTTGCCCAGAGGTCCCATCCAAGCATCCCAGCAGCAGTATGACAGAGCTCCCCACAACTAGCTCCCTACAGAGGGGAAGGAGGCAGAGCTAATCCTTCCTTGGTTTTCTGAATTACACAACATTAGTCACACAGGCTTCTGCCCCAGGGCCCCCAGACAAGCCTTGCCTTCGATGGTTGCTGCATGCTCCCACTGAAACCACCAACTCTCAACACGAACAAACAAGCACAGTTCAAAAACTCACATTCAAGCCTCCTTTACACACCTTTCACAGAAATACCCAGACTGCCCCTCCACTTAACACAGCTTTTTTTTGCCCCCCACCAGAAAAAGCACCAAGTTATTCAAATTGAGCTTCCATGGCATTAAAATCAATTAACCAGCTACAAATCTCCAGCTGACCCGTTTTCAGATTTTCTGATAACTATTACTATGAAGACCACATGCAAACCCCCAAAACATCCCAAAACATCCTTAAGAAAATCACGGACTTTGTAGTAAAGCTCAAGCTTTCACCTCTGCAGAAAAGCATCTTAATTTAAAAAAAAAAAATATACCACAACGGATCAATTCAGGTCAATTTTTACCGAGAAGAACTTCAGAAGTCAGCTGCACCTTGGTGTAACCACAGAGCTCATGTGAGGCAGGACACAAGAGCCATCACGTCACACATCCAACATTCATGCTGGGGACCTTTCAGTTGCCTGCACGCCACCTCCCAGCAGCAGGGACTTGGGGCAGAGCACGGCTCCTCAGCTTGCAGGGAAAAGCAGCTCATTGCACTCACCAAGACACCAGTGACCACTGATAACAGATGGAAGCAATGCCCACACCTGTTTGTAAGTACAGACGAGCTGCCAAAGCAATCAAGCGAGCCGAGCACTACAGCTGCACCTCCACAGAGGTCTCCTGGCTTGTGTCACAGCTCTGCTTTCCCCACCAGCTTTGCAGCACCAGCAGGAATCGCTCTGCAAGTTTTGCAAGCAGATGCCTACAGCGGAAGCAGCCTCTGGTGCACAGCCTCTTTGCTCATTTTAATGCAATTTCTTGAAATCAAACAAGAACAGCTAAATTCATTCTCTCTGAGCTCCAGCAGGATACTGGCTTAACCCAATGTTTTCATATCAGTCTGCCACTTCCAGCAGTAAGAGAATACGGAGTAGAAACATTGTTTGAGTCACAAACTGAAGACCAGGGATGCATTTCCCAGGGGCAAATACCCCTCCTGCCCAGCCTCTCTGGGAACGGACCTTTTTGTCCATTCAGCTGTCCACATGCCAGATTCAGCACCCTGCTGTAGGTGACGCGCAATCTCCCCAGTGCTGATCTGCTTGGATATGCCACAGGATGAGGTCAGTGGAGATAGAGCTGGCATCCATGCCCAAGGCAGGAAAGCAGTAAGGGAAGAGATCCCTGTAAAATCCAGACAAAAGTCTTGAAAAACTGTTTCCTTGGACACACAGGAGGCTGACAACAGAGATATCCCCTGCCCCTTCTCCCTCCTGTTCCCTCCAGCAGACTGGAGGGAAAAGCTCTGGCTGTCATGGAGCCTCTGCCTGCCATCAGACTGAGTGCTGGCACATAAGAGGGCGAGATGACAACAATTTTCATCCAGACCTTCGAATGTTAAAAGCATGGCGAGGGCAACGCTGCAGGAAAGAAAACTCCCTCAGTTGTCACAAGTCTGCAGAGGGCCAGAATAGCTGAAGGGATTTATAGACCAAGCCTGAAAGCACACACACACACTTGCTGAGTCCACCCCTTGTATTGACACATGTATGGTGCAATTTTTTCCACAGAAACTGGATTACAGCACCCTGCTTCAGGAGGTGACTAATCACGTTTTAAACACATCAACTGGAAACAAGTTCAGCCCCTTCAGTGGTTAAGATCTTGTGAAGCTTATTGGTTTTCTCAGCTATATGTTACATATGTCCCCCTTCTAACTCCAAATTCAAGTTCCACCTGGTGCACCTCATGGCATCTTTCTCTCACAGCACGGGAGACCCTGAGCAAACTCCAGGCAGATCCCTTCACCATACAGAGGTACCAAAGCACAGCCATCAGGTCACCCCTGCTGAGCCTGCAGTGGGATTTACACCATAAGCTCGAGGCAGGCAGAAGGACAACGTATCAGGCTCTTCTCAGCCTCCAGACATTTAGAGCATCTCTGGGAGGTCAAGTGATGGTCCTAGCAGCCCTTTATCCAAGGGAGCCGAGTGGTGGGGTCTGTCTACCATAGCTACTGGTCAACTCTACAGCAAACCTGATGGGAATGCAGCTGTGGCTCAAAAATACATTGGTAAGGAAAAAATCCAGTGCCAGGCCACCTAGACTGTGGCAGCACCAAGGTGGCTCAACCATGCACCTAGGCCATAAGAGCCATCAAACAAATCAATGCCATGCAGGTCAGATACAGGTTTCCCAGTGAAACTTACACAGCAAGTCAAGGAGCAAAATAGTGAGGCTTTGAACTAATTTCAGTAACTTTACCTTGTTAGCACCGTAAGCAGCACACTGCTTAAAACCACTTACTTCACTTCCGACCCACTTTATTACCACCAGAGGAACAAACATATTACATCCTTCCTGATAAATCCCCCCAATCATATATCAACACTCATCACTTTTGACTCATGGAACTGAAGGGGGAGGGAGGAGAAATACTGTAAGAACAAGGCACCACAGTTTTTCAAGAAACTGAATTTCTAAATATGCAGGTCATTTTCCTACTTTCCTACTTGCTCCTTCATCTACTCTCTATTGAAATGTTTGACAAGACACATAACTCACTATCAGTGCAACCTTGCACCACTCAAGCCCAAATCAGATGTCAGAGCTTTAAAAGAAGGAAAGGAGACACAAAAATTTTAACTTGGGGTGAGAAAACCACACTACTAAGCTAAAACTTCTGTAGTCAGCTACAATGCAAACAGGAGAAATTTCTTTAAAAAGCAACTGCAGTAGCTCCGACTGATACTGTATCACCCCAACACACTGTCCCCCTGCCACCACAGTGGTGTGTGGCACATGTGGCTCTCACATGCAAGGCAAGGGGAGCCAGGAGATTTAAAAACTCGAGACAATCTTCTTTTGATTCTGATTTCTGGTGAGTGAATTGGCCCACAGCATGTGCATGAAGAAGACAGGCATGTCTGCACAGCTGCTGCAAAGAGAAGTAAGAGATGCAGGAGCAGGCTGCAGACTTAGACTGGCTGTCCCAGCTGCTGCTAGGCCACCAGCAAAGCATGCACCTCACTTTGCTCAATGAGCCACTCTCCCCCACACCTCTTACAGCAAGAGGCACCAGCAAGCTGCTGAATACTACAACAAACAAGCACTTTGAGCAAGCTGGCTTTAGATCTGCTGTCAGGATGCCAGCAGGGACCCAAGTCCTACTTAAAGAGATCAGATGTATACTGATGGACACTCGGGCAAAGCTGGAGTGACGGGGACACACAAGGGGCTGAGCATTCCCAGCACCTGCTTCTTCACTGAGCTTTCTCCCCCCACCTTGGACTGATGACAAGGAAAATCCTTCACTGAGCTCCAAAGGATGAGACAAGTGATTTGTTTGCTTGAACTTTGGGGTACCCCAGCACTGGGGTTCACAGGCACTGTGAGCTCCCACCCTGCCAGACACAACTGCTCAGCTGCTGCCTGCAGCATGGGAAGCTCCTCTGCAGAAGGCTGAATGGTGCTGGCTCCTGCGTTTGATTTCCAGGATCCAAGCCACAAGGAGAGCTAAAAATATCCAAATTAACCATTCCTTTTCAACGTAAGACTTGATGATGGTGCCACAAGGGTATTATACAACAGCAAACAGGAAGATATGATCTACAAATCAAACTAAGAAAAGTAAGAAATCAGAAAAAAATTATTTCAAAAAGAAATCAAACTGAGCAAACAGCTAGCCAGGACCGTAAGCTCTGAATTCAAGCATGGACCCCATAGCCACAAATGTAGAGAAGCGTGCGCTACTTGCAGTTGTGGTGGCTGGCTCTGAGGTGCTTGCAAGCTTTCTGGTGTGACACACACAGGGTATATAATTTCTGTTCTGCATTGATTATACACAGAGAGCTCATTCTGGCTTTAGCCCATGCAAGCTGTCTCCTGGATCAGCTTGCTGCTTAGCATGGTGCCATCCTGCATGTCAGAAGTTAAGCAGGAAACTTTTATTCCCTGTAAAACCCATTGCAAAGAGGCAGCTATGCTCTGGAGCTAAGGATTTCCTCACATGAAGATTTAGCAGATTTTTTTATCACTGCCCAGTCTTTGCAGTGACATGCAGACTCTAAACATGGTCTGTGGGTAATACTGGAGTACATTACTCACAGCAGTGCACCCGGGAGAACCAGCAAATCCACCCCGTTTGAGCCTGAGCGTCAGCTTTACCCTGGAATTACATTTATCTCTCTGGCACTAGGCTCTCATTAATGGAATTACCAGGCAGGCTGCTTCAGACTTAACACTTGAAAGAGGCGGGCTGCGATGGCTCCGCTCCAGCCTCAGCCGGCAAAGCCGGCACTGTTTCTCCATCCTCCAGCGAGCTGCTGCCCGAATGAGCCCGACCCCGTGACGAGAGCAAGGGAAACAAAAGGAACAACCCCGAACTGTCCAGGGCAATCAATATCTTTCTAGGAACATCCAGGCTTCTTGCCAGCTTTCTTCCAACCCCGATTTAGCTCTTCTGCAGTGCAGAGGGGGACGCCACACGCAGGAGCACGCCGGCGGGATGCGGAGCCGGCAAGCGTGGCTGGCACTCGAGCAGACACTTAGGGGCAATCTACACCAGTCCCTCTACAAATACCTTAAGCTGAGGGTGTCAAAGCAAACCCACAGCTACGGAGAGCACCCATCCACCTTGAAAATCAGAGCAAGCAGTCTGAATACCTGCTTCAGAAATACCCACTGCTACTTCAAACGGGGAGGTGTATGGTAGCAAACCAGCCGAGATTGCTACCCTCCGCACAGAGAGTATCATGCGTATTCTAGAAATCTGCCTTCCACCACACAGCAGCTCTTGCACTGCCAGGCTGAGCAATCTGCAGCGTGGCATGAACCAACCCCTTAAAGAACCCCTGCACTACCCAGTAAAATGGACATCTGGGATGTCCCAGGCTGCCAAAAGCTGAAGGGGATACAGCAAGCAACCCTTCCACAAAGCTGCGCTGATAGCTCTGCAACTTCAGCATTTGTGTGGGCTGTTCTTTACAAAGAGCAGCTGTAGGCTTCTTTAGGTGGTATATTCCCAGTCACCTGCCAGGCAACTTCTATAATCTCAGTGTGGATGGAGCACAAGAAGAAAACACAGATCCACCAAAAGCTGAACAATACTTGCCCAGCCAGGACTGCTCAGAAGCACTGCTCTGCCAGAGCAAGTGGAAGATAGAAAGGGGAAAGCAAGGCCAAAGTTTATTTGCAGAGCACAGACATGTCCTTCCAACAGCTTGAGCTGTGGGAGCTAAACTACTCTCCCCTGTAATTAAAATGAAGGAGAGGAAAGCACAGGAATTACTCCAGCATGACTGTGAAGGTCTGACAAGCTTTGAGTTTCAAAGTCCACCCTAACACAAATTCTTCGGTACGATTTTAATTCTAAAGAAAAGGAGAAAAGGGGTTTTGCTGTGGGAAAAGCCGCTGTACAACCCTGTTATTAAACCAAACAAGACAGAATTGAGGGGAGGCTGTGGCTGGGGTTGATGAAGCAAGGCTGAAGACAGGCCTCTCTTCCCCCTGCCTCTGCATTTGCTCTGCTAGGGGCTCCCAGCAACACAATTCAGAGGCAGACTGCCCCGTGACAGGAAAAACACATGTAACACCCAGGCAGTGAAACCTCACATCTGAGAGCATCTATGCAAAACACAGCCCGAAACATATTTTCCAGCTCCACAGAGTCAGCCTGATACTGAGCAAAGCCAAGCTGGTGAAACGCTGTCCTGTGCATTGAAGGTGAGATTCCTCAGCAGGAGAGACTCTCAAGCATCTCTCTGTTTTCTCCATATCAGAAAAAAGAAAAAAAAAATAAAAAAGAGAAGCCTGGGATAAGACTGTGGGGTTCTGCAGCTCAGGGTGATGTAAAACAGACAGGAGGACATGAGAAAAAAGTAATTACACAAGTGCAATGCTCTCCAGTGTGGCACCCAGGGGAATGGCTACAAAAACTCCTTTCTTTTGAAAAAAAACCAATAAGGGGAAGGAGCCATCAAAATTATGAGTCAAGCTCCAAGATAAGAAATCATACTGCTGGATGGGTGCGGCTGCCTGCTTGTTTGGTCGCTGTTAGGTTTTTTCTTAAAGATAAACACGTCTTTCAGAACGTGTTTGTTGGCCAATCTTCTCTCTGACGAAAAAAAAAAAAAAACCTAACACAGAAGGAAGCTCACAACCGTGAAAACGATAAATGAAAGACAGGAGAGTTTCCAAAGAGCTCTGAGGTCATGCTTCACAGGCCCTTTAATTAAGATGTAACACGTCAAAAAAAAATAGGAGTAAATTTAAAATTTCAAATATTTCAATAAAATATCATTCAGACAACCTATTAAGCAAACTCTGCAGGAAGAGACCCCATTCACAGAGCCAGAAACTTGTCAAGTAAAATAAATAAATAATGTTTTGCACCTATTTCATTTGCAAAGCTGTTGATATATAGGAGTATTTAATCAGAAATTCATAGTCTGGAGGAGGATAGCTCAACAAATGCATCCAAAAAACGTAACTTGTATATCAAAGGCAGAACTAAGGCAAATCCCTCAGGAAAGGTGCAAAATTGAGCAGAGAATGGTTTTGAATCCAACAGAATGATAGCTTGAACACGGCCAAGGTAGAAGTAGAAAAGTACTGCAGGAAAGCAAAGTGTAAAGCACCCAGGAACTCGATGGAGCAAAAGCCACAGCAAGTCCCATCACTCTCACTAAATTCCCTGCTGGCTCAGTGAATTGCAGTAACTTGGTGAGCAGGATCACTGCCTGCAGCCTGGCCAGCTCAGCCCAGGACTGCTGCTCTCCACATAGCTAGGTGGTAAGCAGCCACCACGGAGGTTATACAACAAAGTTCTTTTGTAATCGCCTTGGCTCAGAAGGTATTTTGCACTGGCCATCAACGCTTTTTGGGTTTTGTCTTGTCTGACTCAAGAACATCAGAGGAGAAGAAAAGTGACTGAGCACAAGGCAAGATAATTAGCAGAATGACAGGTTTTTAACTGAGTCCTGGATATCGCTACTGCTGAACACAGCTTTAATTAAATGCTGCAAGCCCACCAATAGCTTCAACTTCCTCAGCATAGCACTCGCAGAGAAATGACCCAATGTTCTCATCTGCCTTGCTATGCATGCCTTGATTGAGGGCACTCCCTTTTCCCGCATCCAAAACGGGCACAAAAGTCCCGTCTGGTCAGTGCAGCTCCCCAGAAGACTCCAGCACATGCCCCCATCTGCCATTTTGACAGGCACCTGAAGTTCCCTGCTCCAGAGCCAGCATCTTCCTTGTCCAGCAGGGAAATTGTTGACTTTAACTCTACTCCAGCTGGAGCACAAGAGCAAACGGAACCATTTCTTGAAGGAAAAGACCTCACGGTTCACCACGGTGCCAGATTTCACTTCTGTGGGTGTTGTTTTCAAAGCAGACATCGGAAGGCAAGGCGGGGAGAACCAACTGCCCGCAGCAGGTTTGCTCATCCAGGCACCTGGGCATCCCAGGTGTCCCGGCCACGCGCAGGGACCCAGCCCGGATGTCCCAGCATGGATGGCAGCAAGTACTGGGGGCTCCCCGGGCCGCCCAGCCAGGCCGAGTGTCACCCCGAGCCCCCGCGGGGCGCAGGGGGCGGTGCGGGCTCTGTGCCCCGAGGGCCGTGAGGGGCTGCCGGGTAGGCGAAGCCTCCCTGAACAGTAACCGGGGTCATCCGGGCAGCTCCTGCGCCTTTCATCAGCTGGGGGGGCTCGATATTTTGCGGGGGTTTTGTTTTTCGGTTGTTTCGTTCTGTTTTGACCTCAACGCAGCCACACCGCGACTCAAAGGAGCAGCGCAGGCCCCTGGCAGAGCCTGTGCCGGGTGCTCCAGCCCCCTACTCTGACCTCCACACGCACCGCCGCCCCACACACGCACACAGCCGTATGCATCCTGCCCCCAAACACACAGCCCTTCGCAGCCCCCCACCGTTCCCGTTCCCACTGCCATCTCGTTCCCATTCCCGCCCCGCTCCCGCTCCAGGTCTCACCGCGGGGCGCATCCTCCTCTCCCGGCGCGCGCCCAGCCCGGCCCGCCGCCGAGCCCCGGCCGTCGCGCTCCCGCGCAGGCGCACTGGGAGCCC